>CM045459.1:50207-90308 GCA_024666655.1 Dascyllus trimaculatus | reverse complement strand
TGTTGGTGTTCATAGTGGTCTAGATGTTGGTGTTCATAGAGGTCTAGATGTTGGTGTTCATAGGGGTCTAGATGTTGGTGTTCATAGGGGTCTAGATGTTGGTGTTCATAGGGGTCTAAATGTTGGTGTTCATAGGGGTCTAGATGTTGGTGTTCATAGGGTCTAGATGTTGGTGTTCATAGGGGTCTAGATGTTGGTGTTCATAGGGGTCTAGATGTTGGTGTTCTTGGGGTCTAGATGTTGGTGTTCATAGGGGTCTAGATGTTGGTGTTCATAGGGTCTAGATGTTGGTGTTCATAGGGGTCTAGATGTTGGTGTCCATAGGGGTCTAGATGTTGGTGTTCATAGGGTCTAGATGTTGGTGTTCATAGGGGTCTAGATGTTGGTGTTCATAGGGGTCTAGATGTTGGTGTTCATAGGGGTCTAGATGTTGGTGTTCATAGGGTCTAGATGTTGGTGTTCATAGGGTCTAGATGTTGGTGTTCATAGGGGTCTAGATGTTGGTGTTCATAGGGTCTAGATGTTGGTGTTCATAGGGGTCGATGTTGGTGTTCATAGGGTCTAGATGTTGGTGTTCATAGGGGTCTAGATGTTGGTGTTCATAGGGTCTAGATGTTGGTGTTCATAGGGGTCTAGATGTTGGTGTTCATAGGGGTCTAGATGTTGGTGTTCATAGGGTCTAGATGTTGGTGTTCATGGGGTCTAGATGTTGGTGTTCATAGGGGTCTAGATGTTGGTGTTCATAGAGGTCTAGATGTTGGTGTTCATAGAGGTCTAGATGTTGGTGTTCATAGGGGTCTAGATGTTGGTGTTCATAGGGGTCTAGATGTTAAAATAAGCGGTGACCATGAGGAGCTCACACTGGACCTATTGCTTGCTGTCCGGTCACAGTTCAATAAAGGTTATTCAAACAGGAAGTCACCTGGTCCACCACGGAGCTTCAGTTTAAATAAAAAGATTTGAGGTTTTAAACTCCCAGAGAGCCGAGCAGCCGCCTCAACCTCAGGCTCTAATTAATGTGTTTAGTAGCAATGCTGAATAATAGATTAAATAGCTGCCTTCCTCGGGGTGACACACACACACACACACACACACACACACACACACACACACACACACACACACACACACACACTGAGTCTAAAGTCATTTAGGCAACTGCTGCCTCCCAGGCATCAATGCAATAATCTCCTGCTGAGTACGCAGCTCTAACACACAGCACCACACACTGAAACCCACAACAACACACTGAAGCACACAACAAACACAGACACACAACACACATACACTCAAACACACAACAACACACTGAAACACACACATACACACACTGGGAGATCTGTGGTCCAACAGCTCAGGTCTGAATCCTGTCTGCTGCCTCCATGTCTACCTCTACGTCTCAGTCCACAGGGGTTTTACCCAGAATTCACTCTGAGGACCAAATCAGACATGTGAGCTGCTCAAACCACCGAGCGTCTGTTCAGCAGCAGAGAAGGAAAGAACATCATGTTTTCAGACCTGATATTTTTCTGTTTTTAAGGATTCAGTATCTCTACAAATAAAACTCCTGCAGACAGAGCCGTCTCCAGTAGATGATAACAGAACGGATCCAGCAGAGGACTCAGGTTAATGACTGGATCTTAAATGGAAGGGAAAGGCAGAATACTAAACACAAGCTGGTACTGTGGCTCCATAACGGTCCTCTAAGTGTACATCTATGGATGGATCCATGTTTCTACTAAAACATTTCACCAGCTGTTGAGGCTCTAACATCAGTAGAATCTAATGTTTGACAAGATGAGGTTCCAGTTTTCTGATTCAGTCTTTCAAAATGTGATCAAAATGACTCCAAATTGGTCCAAAATATGAGAAACAATGTGCAAAATATCCTAAAGCCTGTCCAGACTCCATTTTTCTCAAAGGCCTTGAAACTTGTTCAAAATTCCTCAAAGTTGTCTAATATGAGAATTATGGATAATTAATGGTCCTTGAACATTTTGATTTACACATGAAGACATGAAGTATTTTCTAACTCTGCTCATATGAACAACATCTAGACCCCTATGAACACCAACATCTAGACCCTATGAACACCAACATCTAGACCCCTATGAACACCAACATCTAGACCCCTATGAACACCAACATCTAGACCCTATGAACACCAACATCTAGACCCCTATGAACACCAACATCTAGACCCCTATGAACACCAACATCTAGACCCTATGAACACCAACATCTAGACCCCTATGAACACCAACATCTAGACCCCTATGAACACCAACATCTAGACCCTATGAACACCAACATCTAGACCCCTATGAACACCAACATCTAGACCCTATGAACACCAACATCTAGACCCTATGAACACCAACATCTAGACCCCTATGAACACCAACATCTAGACCCCTATGAACACCAACATCTAGACCCCTATGAACACCAACATCTAGACCCTATGAACACCAACATCTAGACCCCTATGAACACCAACATCTAGACCCTATGAACACCAACATCTAGACCCCTATGAACACCAACATCTAGACCCTATGAACACCAACATCTAGACCGCTATGAACACCAACATCTAGACCCTATGAACACCAACATCTAGACTTGAAGGAAACCAAAGGAACCAGTTCTGACCCTGGACCTTCTGGCAGTGATAAATCAGACCTCCTCCATCCACTGTTCAGCCTCTTTTACTGTGTAATCATCACCAACTGCCTCTCAGTCATTTGTTTGTTTCCTCTGTTCTTTTTTGTTGCCTTCAGTTTTCTCCCTGAATAAAACCTGAACCGTCTCTTCTCTCCTGGCATCTGATAGCGATTCTGTTTGTCCGACATGAAACTAAGGATTAAGATTATTAATTAAAGATAATCCCCTTTTCTCTGCCGCTAGGCTTCGTATCTGAACACCGCCTCTTTCTTTCTTTTTCTTTCTTTTCTCCATCAAACTGCGCCGCTGAAGATAAACGTCTTTCTTTTTCCAACGCGGCACTTTATCCGCATTCCACATTCGAGGCGTTCAACTGAGCGTGAAACTACAAGTGAGTCCTCAAGGGCGAAATGTCACCGAATCAGCTCTGCACCGGCCTCCTGCCTGAACGTGTCCGACACGATGCTCTCTGGATTTTTATTTTCTACACCAGTAAACAATAAATAACACAAACTACGGGGAGCTGGCGGTCGTGTTCCTTCCTTCTGTCGCCTCAATCTGTGGGCTCCTGATAAGGGAATTCCTGGCAGCGAGACAGAAGAGAAACACCGTTTAATTTCCTCCCGTCTTCATCTGGAGCTCAGGGACGACTGCAACTGTTGCTCTGCATTTACAGTTTGTATTTAGTGTTCAAACTGCCGAGGATTCAGAGGAGGAGGTGAGCTAATGCAGCTACAGACGGAGAATTATCTTTGATCGGACGCGATGATGTCAGGAGAAACCAAGCATCCCTTCGCTCTCCATCCTCCTCTTTTAGAGATTCATCCTTCTAAGGTAAACTACATGATTCTCCTTGGTCTTAGAAACGAGCCACCGTCTCCTCTGTTCAGCCTCAAAGACATTAGCAGTCCATCTACTGGTAGAGTGGCAGGTGATTTCCATTTAAAAGAAAAACCTTTCAAAGCCTGTAAAGAAAATGGGGACAATGAAGACAAATACCAGAGAAATTGAATTTCTAGCTGATAAAATACGATGACACGAAGTCCCTTCACAGTCACACATCGTACAAGAACTAATAACTGCTTGTAAAAATACACATTTTGGACGTTTAATCCCACTTTTTGCTCAAATGTCCTCCTGAACGACGACACAAATCCTACAGGTGATTAAGGTTTGAATAAAATACCCTCAAATATGTACAAAACAACTTCAACCTGACTCCCAATGTGTCCGAAATGAACTAAAACCTGTCCACAATAAATAGAAATGTGTTTTAAATTACTTGAAACAGGTGAATATTGTTTTAATTCATGAAAAAAAATTCATATCTGTCCAAAATAACTTAAAATCTGTACAAAATAACTCAAGATGTGCCATAAATTACCAGTAATGTGTTCAAAAACTGTGAATATTAATCAAATAATATTCAAACTGCTGCATTTACTGATAACTGTGAGACGTTTAGGGAACATCTGGAAATTCTACCATCTATGGATTAGCAGGTGGTCAGCATGTGAGGTTTTGTGGGTACAATTTTCAATATCATCATTTTCGTCCTTTCAAAAATGAGTCACAGTGAACAAAAATTAGCTACAGTGAGGAAAAATGAGCTCACAGTGAAGAAAAATGAGCTACAGTGAGGAAAAATGAGCTCACAGTGAAGAAAAATGAGCCCACAGTGAAGAAAAATGAGCTCACAGTGAGGAAAAATGAGCTACAGTGAAGAAAAATGAGCTACAGTGAGGAAAAATGAGCTCACAGTGAAGAAAAATGAGCCCACAGTGAGGAAAAATGAGCTCACAGTGAAGAAAAATGAGTCCACAGTGAAGAAAAATGAGCTCACAGTGAGGAAAAATGAGCTACAGTGAAGAAAAATGAGCCCACAGTGAGGAAAAATGAGCTCACAGTGAGGAAAAATGAGCTACAGTGAGGAAAAATGAGCCCACAGTGAGGAAAAATGAGCTCACAGTGAGGAAAAATGAGCTCACAGTGAGGAAAAATGAGTCACAGTGAGGAAGAATGAGCCACAGTGAAGAAAAATGAGCCCACAGTGAGGAAAAATGAGCTCACAGTGAGGAAAAATGAGCTCACAGTGAAGAAAAATGAGTCCACAGTGAAGAAAAATGAGCTCACAGTGAGGAAAAATGAGCTACAGTGAAGAAAAATGAGCCCACAGTGAGGAAAAATGAGCTACAGTGAGGAAAAATGAGCCCACAGTGAGGAAAAATGAGCTCACAGTGAGGAAAAATGAGCTCTAGTGAAGACAAATGAGCCCCAGTGAGGAAAAATTAGCTTGAAGAGAGGAAAAATAAGCCCACAGAAATCAAAAAAGAGCCCACAGTGGAGAAAAATGAACCACAGTGAAAAAATGCCACCACAATCACAGCGTTCGGCTTCAACATGTGACCCTAACGTAAAGAGAACGTCTGAGGAACGTCTGTAGATCACAGCTGACAGACCGACCAGCGGCTCCACCTTCGGCCTTTAACGGGGTTTTCTACGGTTGCGTCGGTAAAACTCATCCTGACGCTGGTTTAATTCTGCAGCACTTCAGCGATTTAACAGCTCCAACAACGACCTGGATGAACACAACAGACTCTCTCTCCTCCTGTCTCACTTCCACCTCTGCTGACGGCTGGATTTCCTGCCGCTCAGCCCAAACCCATTACTTGTTCCTGGATCGTCAAAGCGGCCTGGTGCTTCCTCCTGAATGTGCAGCAGGTTGTGTTAACAGCAGGTCAGAGTGGGGCTACGGCTCCATTCACAGCCCTGTTCCAGGCTCTATTAGCCCCTCTCCTCCACCTCCCCGACTCCTCCACTCTATTCATTCCACTTCTATTCAGTCCACCTCCGCTCAGCTCGGCCTGATTGGCTGCCATGAATGCAGCATTGTGTTGTGCTTGCAGAGCGTCTGAGTCCGTTTGGGTGTGTGTTTATTACTGCAGCAACATTTTCATTACGATCCAGGCTCCTCTCAGCGTCGTGACTCTTAAAGAGACGCCTCACCTTGCTGTTATCTACCTGTCGGAGCACGAGGAGGCTGATGCCACACTCAGGTTTATCCAGTTAGCTTAGCTTCACGTCTGCTTACGTACAAAAATCAGTACAGAAAGTACACATTTGGATTTGTATGACTGTAATATTTGCACCATCTACAGCCATTACTACTTCATCCATGTTCAGCTATGTGCAATATTCTGAAGTTACATAACTCCTTGATCATGTCTGTGGAGGTTCTCAGTCCTCCAGGTCCTGGTCGTCCTCGTGGTTTCAATCGTAGCATCTGGACTAGCTAGAGTTTCTCCAAGATGTTCCACCTCTCGTCCAAGAGACAACCTCCTTAAAACTTTCAAAACCTACTTAAAGACTTAAAAACCTCCCTTAGGACCTCAGGAACCTCCTGAAAGACCTTGAAAACTTCTTTAAAACCTCCTTAAAGACCTTGAAAACATCTAAATCCTTAATAAAACCCTCAAAAACGTCCTTAAAGACGGAAAATATGTCCTTAAATATCTCAAAAACATCCTTGAAGACCTCGAAACCTCAAGTATCTCCTTGAATGTCTTGAATAATTCACTGAAGTCATCAACAACCTCCTGAAAGACTTCTAAAAATCTTCCTAAAGACCTTGAATACCTTCTGACAGACCTCAAACTCCTTGAAAACTACAAGGATATTTTTATAGACAAACACGTACAAAAGATCTTCTACTTGATGTTTATATCTGATATTTGCACATCTTCTACTGCACTTTTAAAAAACAGGACTGCTGCTAGGCTAATGCTAACACTGAGAGGTTAGCCTTGCCTCTTAGCCTGCAGCTAATGCTATCTGTAGCAGCTTCCCAAAGTCCAAGATGACAGAGGTCTTTATTTTACTGTCATAAAGGAGGAAAGAAACCAGAAATATCCACACTGAAGAAGCTGCAGTGACAGAATCAATCAATTATCAGGATGATTAATACTTGATGTGTAATCGATTAACCGCTGCAGCTCAGTCTATGAGAGGGTCGACTGATCAACCCAAACACCTGCAGCCTGGACGTCTTCATCAGGGCAGCAACAGCAGCAGGGACTGAGGAGGAAACAGGACTCGTAAGTCTGAGCTGAAGGTGTCTGACGGAGCAGAAACAAAAGGCAAAGTGTTCGATAATGAGCATGAAATGAGCCGCCGTGGCGTTTATTAGCTACAGATACCGCAGCAGGAAGTCAGCAGCGGGCAGAATAGATGCAGGATCTGCAGAAACCGCAGCAGCAGAAAACACCGAGTCAGACGAAAAACGGAGGAAGAGCTCAGCGGGTGGAACCAGAGACGAGGAAAATATGCAAACGAATGTGAAGACGTCAGCAGGCGAGGAGACAGGAAGGCTGCTCCAGTGGAAACCAGGCCTGACAGGTGAGACAGTCATCACAGGTGAGTCAGGAGCTGCATCAGAACACAGCAGCTCTCCAGGAGCACCAGTGGAACAGCTGTACGCTCATGTTCAACAGCAGCGGCTCCACAACCACGTCCAGAACTACCAGAACTACCAGAACCTGCATTTACCTCCGTCTGAGGTGCTCTCCTCCATCCAGGTCAGTCGGTGGAGGGCAGCTGGACTCAGGAACATGTATGTGGAGATGACAGGCCAGACACCTGCACATCTCCACATACATGTTACTGAGTCCTGCTGCCTTCCTGACCTGCCCACAGTCATTATTATTTTATATCTATTATTCATTATTTCCAGTTTATTAACCTTTAACATGTAAACTAACTCTGTGTTTTGTGATTTTAATCTGTTTTAATATTTATAATTGAACTAAACAAGACAAATCTGTAAATTACACAGTCTACAAATGATTTGCCGTATTCAGTCTTTAATATACACATTTGATATCATATACATGTCCCCTTAAATAACATCTGTAGAATAATGACATATCTGTCTGATTTAAATACTATTAAAATGGTGCAAATTCACCAAAAAATGTTAAAAGAATGGTTGGTTTTTGATGTGAACATTCCTCACAGTTTAGTCCTGTTATTATTATTATTATTATTATTATTATTATTATTATTATTATTGTTGTTGTTGTTGTATTTCAGCCTTTAATATACACACATGCATACATATATATACGATTAACATACATGTTCTCTCAAATAGCAGCACATATCTGTAGAGCAACGCTGTGTTCTGTTGGTTTAAGGACCGTATGTGAGCATTATTTACAGATCTGTCCTGCTATGTACCCACTAACATGTAACCACTAACATGTAGCCACTAACATGTAACCACTAACATGTAGCCACTAACATGTAACCACTAACATGTAGCCACTAACATGTAACCACTAACATGTAACCACTAACATGTAGCCACTAACATGTAACCACTAACATGTAGCCACTAACATGTAACCACTAACATGTAACCACTAACATGTAACCACTAACATGTACCCACTAACATGTAACCACTAACATGTAACCACTAACATGTAACCACTAACATGTACCCACTAACATGTACCCACTAACATGTAACCACTAACATGAAACCACTAACATGTAACCACTAACATGTACCCACTAACATGTACCCACTAACATGTAACCACTAACATGTACCCACTAACATGTAGCCACTAACATGTAACCACTAACATGTACCCACTAACATGTAACCACTAACATGTAGCCACTAACATGTAACCACTAACATGTACCCACTAACATGTAACCACTAACATGTACCCACTAACATGTAACCACTAACATGTACCCACTAACATGTACCACTAACATGTAACTAACATGTACCCACTAACATGTAGCCACTAACATGTAGCCACTAACATGTACCCACTAACATGTAGCCACTAACATGTAGCCACTAACATGTAACCACTAACATGTAACCACTAACATGTACCCACTAACATGTACCCACTAACATGTAGCCACTAACATGTACCCACTAACGTGTACCCACTAACATGTAGCCACTAACATGTACCCACTAACATGTAGCCACTAACATGTAGCCACTAACATGTAGCCACTAACATGTACCCACTAACATGTAACCACTAACATGTACCCACTAACATGTAGCCACTAACATGTACCCACTAACATGTAGCCACTAACATGTAGCCACTAACATGTAGCCACTAACATGTACCCACTAACATGTAGCCACTAACATGTACCCACTAACGTGTACCCACTAACATGTAGCCACTAACATGTACCCACTAACATGTAGCCACTAACATGTAGACTAACCACTAACATGTACCCACTAACATGTAGCCACTAACATGTAGCCACTAACATGTACCCACTAACATGTAGCCACTAACATGTAGCCACTAACATGTAGCCACTAACATGTACCCACTAACATGTAGCCACTAACATGTAGACTAACCACTGACATGTAGACTAACCACTAATATGTACCCACTAACATGTACCCACTAACATGTACCCACTAACATGTAGCCACTAACATGTACCCACTAACATGTAGCCACTAACATGTAGACTAACCACTAACATGTACCCACTAACATGTAGACTAACCACTAACATGTACCCACTAACATGTAGCCACTAACATGTACCCACTAACATGTAGACTAACCACTAACATGTACCCACTAACATGTAGCCACTAACATGTAGACTAACCACTAACATGTACCCACTAACATGTAACCACTAACATGTACCCACTAACATGTAGATTAACCACTAACATGTACCCACTAACATGTAACCACTAACATGTAACCACTAACATGTACCCACTAACATGTAGACTAACCACTAACATGTACCCACTAACATGTACCCACTAACATGTAGATTAACCACTAACATGTAACCACTAACATGCAACCACTAACATGTAACCACTAACATTTACCCACTAACATGTAGACTAACCACTAACATGTAGACTAACCACTAACATGTAGCCACTAACATGTAGCCACTAACATGTAGACTAACCACTAACATGTAGACTAATCACTAACATGTAGACTAACCACTAACATGTAGCCACTAACATGTACCCACTAACACCACTAACATGTAGACTAACCACTAACATGTAGACTAATCACTAACATGTAGCCACTAACATGTAGACTAACCACTAACATGTAGCCACTAACATGTAACCACTAACATGTACCCACTAACATGTAGACTAACCACTAACATGTAGACTAACCACTAACATGTAGACTAACCACTAACATGTAGCCACTAACATGTACCCACTAACATGTAGACTAACCACTAACATGTAGACTAATCACTAACATGTAGCCACTAACATGTAGACTAACCACTAACATGTAGCCACTAACATGTAGCCACTAATATGTACCCACTAACATGTACCCACTAACATGTAGACTAACCACTAACATGTACCCACTGACATGTAACCACTAACATGTACCCACTGACATGTAACCACTAACATGTACCCACTAACATGCGGACTAACCCTGTGCTCTGTGGCTGTAACACGCTATCGTCATGCCTCCTGTGACAGCTGTGAGCCGTGTGGATGCTGTTTGTTCTGTGCTCGGCTCTCGTCTCTGTTTTCTGTGTACAGTAGCAGCAGATGTTGCTGAGGCTGCAGAGACGCAGCTGCAGGTTTTTCCCGTGAAGCTCCTTCATTCACGCTGCCGGACTGAAAAGCCCAAATCCCTGTGGAGCTCAGCTGCTCCCCCCTCCACACCCCCACACCGAGGCAGCTCCTGAAGCCCCGTCCAGGGAGAAACCCCCAGACATCAGCCGACTGGAGGTAAATCTAAGTGACCCACAGTCGTCCTGGAACATCCCAGCAGAGCAGAGGGAGCTGCTCATGACTTAATTGATTTAATTAATGCAACGTGGCAGAAACATGGACGGATGAATTAACTGATTAAAGCCACAATGGACTGACGAAGCAGGAAGCCCACATGCCTCCCAACACGCCAACAACACAGGACAGAGACGGGATTTAACAACATACAACATCAGCCTCTGACAGCTGATCCATGGTTCCTGCTCCTTCACACTCACACCATGATGGACAGGATACACTGCTAAACTAATCACGCCTCTAACACGTCTACCTGTATGACCAGTTTACTGTTACTGTACAGTTCATCCCCTGCTCTGTTAAATTACACATAATATATATTAAAATAAAGAGCTAGTTTACATGTTCAAAACTGTAAATAATAGTAACAATAATGTTCACATCAGGATTTTTTACAGTGTTTGACAATAATAATAATTAAATCAGCAAAACATATCATTATTTTACAGACATCTGCTGTCATTTAAATATACTATTAAACAATATGGAAAAATAAAAAAATGTACCTGTTAAATTACAGATTTTCCCTGTTTAGTTAAATTATAAATAGTATTTATGAAAATGACAGAATAAAGTATTAGTTTACATGTTAATGGTTAAATAACAGGCTGAAACTGTAAATAATGCTCACATGATGGTGAAATTCCACAATTTTTATAACATTTAAATCAGCAAAACATATAATTATTATACAGATATCTGTTGTTATTTTAAAAAAATAAAGGTTGAAAATTAGCAGATGTTTTTAACTGCTATTTTACACGTTTTCCTGTTTATTTAAATGACAGATAATTTATTAAAATCACAGAATGAAATATTAGTTGACATGTTACTGGTTAAATAACAGGACAGCACAGTAAATAACGTCCACATCATGAGTCTGGATTAGTTTTGGTTAATGTTAAATTACAGATAATATCTAGTAAATCACTGACAAATATTAAATACATGCAGACGTTACAGTATTCTCCTTGTTTTTAGCTGTTATTTGAAATTAAAATGATAAAAACTGCATTGTTCAAAAATCTGCATTTTAATAAACAGTAAATTGTTATTTTACAACCTGTAACCATAAAATTACAGTTTTACTGTATTTAAATTGGGTAAAATATCATTATTTTACATGATATTTCAGTTTTTACAGTATTCTATTATTTCTAAATGTATTTTTTCTGACAGTGTTGCAGCCAGGATGCTTTTATTATTTATGTTTTGCATATAAACTGGTGAATTACGTCTCCTATCAGACCAGAAACACCAGCAGGCCTGGGTTCCTCTGCTCCCTCAACTCTCTGCTGTGGTTTAATCTTAGTGTGAACATCTCCTGGTGTCCTTCCTCCTCTGAGACGTCGGAGGAACCTCTGATCCACATTTTCACCGTTCTGACATTTTAGAGGCCAGATGAGAAAACAACCGGCAGAATGATCCGGTACGGCTGTTAGCTGCAGCGCTAACTGTGTCCGTGGTTACTACTGCGTCAGTGAGCACAGGATATCTGGAGATCTGAGAACACCAGCCCCGATCAAAGCACCTCTAACGTCCTGCAGCCACTGCTTCCATTAAAACCATAAAGGTGTGGAAGGTGGTCCACATGAGACGATCTCTCCTCAAACCCAGCGTTTGTTTCCTGACGTCTCATCCAGTCCACTGATGTAGTTCATGTCTGCAGTAAGTGTAAACCCAGTGAAGCCCACTAGCCTGAGGGCCTCTCTGTTTCTCTGCAGATACACTGAGTGCACATGTGCTGCAAACACGGCTCACACAAACATGTATGTGGCCTCCAGAGCAGCTCGGTCACGAGGTTTAATAGCTTTTGAGTAGCTGATCAGAACACAGGAGAGCTGCTGCTCAGTCTGAGTGGATGTGACCGGGTCTGGTTCATGGTGGATTCAAAGACGACATGTTCGTCTGGAAACCAGGTCGAACATTAACTAAGTGGTTCCTCACCTTTGTTGGAGTTTAAAAGCCCATGTTTGCATCAGAACACCACATATATGATCCACGTTATTCACTTCACCGGTCAGGGGTCAGGATGCTGATGGCTGATGGCTGTAAAGTCCTGCAGCTCCTGCTTTGTTAGGCCACACTAACATCTCCAAACGCTGAACGGCTTTAACAGCAGGAGCCCAGGTGTGAGCGGGCCTCAGCCTGATGCTGCTGCAGGTTATGTTTCTGAACCAGACGTGAACAGAGTGAGAACGACGCCGCCGACAAACCTCCATCTGTCTCTGCACCTCCACCTCTCCGTCTCCGTCCTGTTTGCCCTTTTCACTCCGTCTTCATTTCCTCCTCTCTGCTCTCATTCATCCACCTCGTTTCTTCCCTTCTCTCCTCCACATGAGGCCAGACGACCTGGAGAAGACCTCCAGCTGGGGCTGCTCAGCTCCTCACGTCAGTAAACTACCAGACAGCATGTATTATCAAGCTTTGAACTCCACGATTCATCGATTAGACAACCGAGAGAAAACTAATAACAAACATTTTAATTATTTTTGAAGCAAATATTCTAAATATTCAGGGTCTGAGCTCCAGCAGTGAGTAGAACCCTGTTCATATTCTTTATATTATTATTCCGCACAATTTTAATTCGCAATTTTGAGGCCCTAGAAATACTCGAGAACACGTATAACTTGGCACGCACATCGGACCTGGAGAAAAATTTAATATTTAGGGGGAAATACACATGTGAATGGCAAAATGACTCAATAGCGCCCCTAGAAAATTAAAAACAAGGGTTTATATTCAGTTAGTTTCACGTAGAGCGGCAAAATTTGGTACACATGTATCACAACAAGACGCACAAGAAGGCCTCAAGAACCCACAATGCAACAGGAAGTCAGCCATTTTGAATTTACTGTCAGATTTTGGGCGATTTTGGTGAAAATGTGCATTTTCTAGAGCGAACTCGTCCTGGGCGGTAACTCAGAGAGGCCTCAGATTGGGCCAGCATATACTACAGGCATTGGTGAGCAACATTTACTAAAATGTTCCACTAAAGTCGGAGGGCGTGGCCGAGGCGGTCTACGGCGTTGTGCTGTAACAGAAACAGGAAGTGATGTCTAACTAGGCTGTACATGCTCCAGTCAGCCTGAAACTTCTCATGGGTTATCAGAGTCAGGCCTTGATGACACGTATGTGGTGATTTCCTGTCTCAGTCGCCAGCACGCCATGAAACAGGAAGTGCACTCTAATTACTCCAATCGCCCTAAAACTTCAGGAGTGATCAAAGTCGGGCCCTGATGGCATTCATCAGTCGCTGACCAGCACGAAGCCAGGACCTGTCCAACGCTGCTGGTAGCTTTAATTTCTGGTTAAAACTCCTCAAATGTGATGATTTAAAAATAAAAAAACAGCCAAACCTGTACATCATGTCCACATCTGCCTTTTCTACCAGCAGTGATTTAGTCTTTCATAATATGTGACAGTAAAATTACAGTGTTTACCTTTATTACAATCTATTTATGACCAATATTTCTCATTATTTTCACAGTTTTTGATTGTTTTCATCTTCCACTGTGTATAAACGTATCTTTCTCCCACATTTTCAGTTTCTGTTTGTTTGTTTGTTTTTTACAGGATGTTTTTAAAGGGTGCTAAGCTAGCTGCTAACTACCAGTCTGAAATCAACAGTCCTGCTAACATGAATGTTCATCAGAACTCTGTTTTAGAAAAGCAGAATCACTTTCAGTACAACAGAAACAGCGTCAAGTGTTTCCTACGAACCTACAGACTATGAATGTGAACAGGACTGACACCAACCTCCAGACAGACGTTAACCAACAACACTGTTCTATGTGTTTTCATCTGTCAGTGTCTTTTAGCGGCTCAGGCTAGTCCAGATGCTATGATTGAAACTACAAGGACTGACAAAATGTAGATTCCAACAGCTGAATCTGAACTCCAGGTAATGGTTTCTGAAGTAAAACTGCCTCTTCTCCTTCTATGAGCTGAGCTTCCTGCAGCCTGTTGTTGTGTGAAATGTAAAGCAGCCTGAGCTCAGCCTCCTGAGAGACGCCACAGAAAGACAAACATCTCAGAGCTGCAGCGCCTCAGCCTCAGCTCCGTCGCTTCCACCAGGGCCAGGTGAAGGACCGGCAGCGGCAGCGATCTGATCCCAGGGAACACATGTAGAGGAACCAGACCTGACCCTAACCCCAACCTGAAGACTAAACACGGGGAGAAACAGGCGGAGACAGCTCAACACACCACGTTTTAGACATCACCAGAATGACTCCATTAATCACAGGAACCCTCACCAGATGTTCTCCTTTCCAACAGTCCATAAACTTCTCATGTCTGACTAGTTTCACCTGGAAAAAACAACCAAACCTGGCCTTAAAATCCTGATACGTCGTCACAGTCCCTGTATTCTACATGTCCAGGTATTATCCAGAAGCTGCGGCTGAACATCTGGAAGCTGCAGGTCTGTAAATAAGCAGATGTTCACCCAGGCTCCAGCTCAGTTCATGCTCTGGATACAACTGAAGATAGCTTTTAGTCTGATTCAGATTCAGATTAGTACGTTAAAGGAATGCAGCTAAACACTGCAGGGAGAGTTTCTTTTAATATGATGATGCAGCCTCAGTTTAATATCATGCAAAGAAAGACAGGGCCACGGCGACAGAGGTTTCCATGGAAACAACACCTGCTGAACAGTGAACTAAAGACGTTTCTGGTGTTCAGCGGTTTGCAGTTTGTGCAGCAACGTCTCAGGAAGCAGGAATCTGGTGGACGATGTCTGAAGTCGGTTCAAGTTCAGATCAGCTCTGCAGGTTTTTCACAGCAGAACACGCCTGAAACCGAGGAGTTTCCCAGAAGGCAAACATGTTCTGCTCCAGTGAAGAGCAGCAGAGCCCCGGCTTCCAGGACGTCCTCACACACACAGACTTTCTGAGGACAGGGAACACCTGAGCCGGCGTTAACCCGAGCACAAGTCTTTGTTTTCACTCATGCAGCTAATCGTTAGAGCGCTTTTCCTGTCTGACTCTGGAAACTCTTTTAGTCTTTGACAGCCGTCAGATTTTCTCCTCACTTCACCTCTGTAGTGAGCTGTGGGGAGACACTGAACTATTCACAGAACAATTCAGTTTTATTTACACAGCACAAATTCACCACACGTCATCTCACAGATGACTGGACCAGCACATACAGGCTAGTTAGACAGCACTTCCTGTTTCATGACGTGATGCGAGCATCAGAATAGGCCTGTGACTGAGCTATCCTTATATGGTCATGTGACTGAGCTATCCTTATATGGTCATGTGACTGAGCTATCCTTATATGGTCATGTGACTGAGCTATCCCTATATGGTCATGTGACTGAGCTATCCTTATATGGTCATGTGGCTGAGCTATCCTTATATGGTCATGTGACTGAGCTATCCTTATATGGTCATGTGACTGAGCTATCCTTATATGGTCATGTGACTATTATGAGGCCAAACTTGAGATCTGTCGTAGTTACCCCCTAGGACGAGTTCGCTCTAGAAAATCTGAAAAATTTCACCAAAACTGCCAAAAATCTGACAGTAAATTAAAAATGGTGGACTTCCTGTTGCATTCTGGGTATGTGTTCTTGAAGCTTTACTTTACTTTTGCTTTACTTAATATTATTCATATCAGATTTGCATATTTAAATCAGTAAAATAACCGTAAATTGTTAATAAAAACTACCGATAGAACTGTTACAAACATTCATTTTCTACAGAATACAACACGCTTTGCTGTACAGATTAAATCCTGAGAACCTGAGGAAAAATCCTCCGCTCGCATCGAGATCACCAAACCTTATCTCCTCCAACCTAAAGCTTGAGGAGGAAGAGGAGCAGCAGCAGAGATTTGTTTAAGATAGAGGAACAAGTCTGAGACGCTGCAGTCAGAACAAGGGTAGAGCTGCTGACTATGAACAGAGATTTATATTCAAGAACAGAGAAATACAGCTGTGTCACTCCTTACTCATTTATAATCTACGTTTTAAACATGTCAAGAGTCCTGCTGGCTCTACAACATGATCCTCTTATATGTTTGTTAGTTTATCATATTATTCCTTGTCAGTGTGATAAAAGGCTAAAGTTGCTGTGATGAGGTGGGATTTCCAGTTAACTAGTCACTCTGTGGTCTGTCCCGCCCACAGCTCTCTCTGATTGGTCATGAGTAACAGCCAATCACTGACAGCCATTGTTTACACAGAGAGACAGACGAGCACATTAGCAGACTTTAGCTCTGCTGAGGTAGCTGTAATAAACACCACAACCCTCCACAGCGGCTCAGCTTCTCCTGTTAGTGTCACAGCAGCTGGAACCGATCCTGCTAACAGTGCTAGGCTAATGCTAACACTGAGAGGTTAGCTGTGCCGCTATCTGTAGCACCATAACATGTTTCTAAAGTCAGATTAACTTGAACTGACAGACATAACCTGGATGAACTGAAGAAACATCAACACAAATCAGGACATTAGCTGCTTTCACAGAGGCTAATGCTATGCTAAAGGCTAGCAGCTAAGCTAGAAGGCAGCCACAGATTAACCTGAAATGGAGTCTGCAAAACAATAATTAATAAAGATTTAAGATCTGGACCTCAGTGGGAAATAAAAGAGACAAGAGACTAAGAAAACAGAGGAACAGCAGACAGACTGTTATTGATCTCAATCAATCGATCAGTAAACAGTCCAAATATCACATGACGCTCTGACATCATCACTCGTATTTCTATGACCATCAGGTCAGATGAGCCATTACCATCTGTTGCCATGACAGGACCACAACATGAGGAAAGCTCCAGAATGTCCAGAAAGTACATCAGTTTAAAAACTAAATAACCTTGGCTGCATCTGAGGGTGGCTACGGAGGTGACCCGGGGTTAACAGACGAACATACACCTTTGATAATTAGGCTGCTTCACCTTGCTGAGGCCTCCTGCAGCGCAGAGACTCAGCTCAGGCCAAATCAAAGCAGCAGATTCTGTCAGATGAAGCTCGGCGGGACTCTGCACATGTATAAGGCATGACGCAGCAGAAACCCTGGCACTTGTTACTGCACTTGTTGATTCAGAGCTGGAAGCACATTCAGGGATGCGGCTGCTCTGCTGAGCACTAAAACCAAATCAGACAAACATCATTAGGAAACGCCCGACCCCAGAGCAGCACTAAAACCTGAGTAATATGCAGCAGTGTTTGTTTTAGTGGAAATCTAGTGGTGCTGTTGAAGACGCAGAGCAAAGCTGCTCCACTGAGGGGGAGTAGCTGTAAAAATGAACGCTTTATCTGTTATCTGCTGGTATTTTACAGATAAGACAGATGTTTGCAGATGTTGAACTGCTTTTGATGTAAAATGATAATCAGCTGAATTCAGAATTCAGAGCGTCTCCTAGAGCAGCGGTCTGCAACCTTTTTAGAACCACAGACCGGTTTCAAGCAAGAAAATTTTCTACGGATCAGTAATCATGCTCAAGGACCAGAGATGACCAGAGATGACCAGAGATGACCAGAGCCTGCCAAGAAACATCCCCAGATGATGCTGCCACCACCATGCTTCACATCATGATGCCGCCACCACCGTGCTTCACATCATGATGCTGCCACCACCGTGCTTCACATCATGATGCTGCCACCTCCGTGCTTCACGTCATGATGCTGCCACCACCGTGCTTCACATCATGATGCTGCCACCACCGTGCTTCACCTCATGATGCTGCCACCACCGTGCTTCACGTCATGATGCTGCCTCCACCGTGCTTCACATCATGATGCTGCCACCACCGTGCTTCACGTCATGATGCTGCCACCACCGTGCTTCACGTCATGATGCTGCCACCACCGTGCTTCACGTCATGATGCTGCCACCACCGTGCTTCACGTCATGATGCTGCCACCACCGTGCTTCACATCATGATGCTGCCACCACCGTGCTTCACATCATGATGCTGCCACCGCCGTGCTTCACGTCATGATGCTGCCACCACCGTGCTTCACGTCATGATGCTGCCACCACCGTGCTTCACGTCATGATGCTGCAACCACCGTGCTTCACGTCATGATGCTGCCACCACCGTGCTTCACGTCATGATGCTGCCACCACCGTGCTTCACGTCATGATGCTGCCACCACCGTGCTTCACATCATGATGCTGCCACCTCCGTGCTTTACATCATGATGCTGCCACTACTGTGCTTCACATCATGATGCTGCCACCACCGTGCTTCACATCATGATGCTGCCACCACCGTGCTTCACCTCATGATGCTGCCACCACCGTGCTTCACCTCATGATGCTGCCACCACCGTGCTTCACGTCATGATGCTGCCACCACCGTGCTTCACGTCATGATGCTGCCACCACCGTGCTTCACGTCATGATGCTGCCACCACCGTGCTTCACGTCATGATGCTGCCACCACCGTGCTTCACGTCATGATGTTGCCACCACCGTGCTTCACGTCATGATGCTGCCACCACCGTGCTTCACGTCATGATGCTGCCACCACCGTGCTTCACGTCATGATGCTGCCACCACCGTGCTTCATGTCATGATGCTGCCACCACCGTGCTTCACGTCATGATGCTGCCACCACCGTGCTTCACATCATGATGCTGCCACCACCGTGCTTCACATCATGATGGTGCCACCACCATGCTTCACATCATGATGCTGCCACCACCGTGTTTCACATCATGATGCTGCCACCACCGTGCTTCACATCATGATGCTGCCACCACCATGCTTCACATCATGATGCTGCCACCACCGTGCTTCACATCATGATGCTGCCACCACCGTGCTTCACATCATGATGCTGCCACCACCGTGCTTCATGTCATGATGCTGCCACCACCGTGCTTCACGTCATGATGCTGCCACCACCGTGCTTCACGTCATGATGCTGCCACCACCATGCTTCATGTCATGATGCTGCCACCACCATGTTTCACGTCATGATGCTGCCACCACCGTGCTTCATGTCATGATGCTGCCACCACCATGCTTCATGTCATGATGCTGCCACCACCATGCTTCACGTCATGATGCTGCCACCACCGTGCTTCACGTCATGATGCTGCCACCACCATGCTTCACGTCATGATGCTGCCACCACCGTGCTTCACGTCATGATGCTGCCACCACCATGTTTCACGTCATGATGCTGCCACCACCATGCTTCACGTCATGATGCTGCCACCACCGTGCTTCAGTTCATCGGGCCGGTCATCCCACTTGATGACTGGTCCGTAGAACATTGTCTTGCCTGAAGGGGGGTAATCAGCTGAATGTCCATCGATAGGAATGTTGAATGGTGGCGGTCCGTGGGACAATAAAAGTTGCAACTCTTTTTTAAATCTAACATTTTTTTAAATTAAAAGTCTCCTAAATTAATAAAATGACTTTTTATTGCTAAACGTACATTTACTTTTCTGAGTTT
Source organism: Dascyllus trimaculatus (assembly GCA_024666655.1). Classification (NCBI taxonomy): domain Eukaryota; kingdom Metazoa; phylum Chordata; class Actinopteri; family Pomacentridae; genus Dascyllus; species Dascyllus trimaculatus. The sequence continues at coordinate 70,351 of CM045459.1, read as the reverse complement.
CTCCCTCTTTTCAAAGCAGCTCTCCAGAGACGTTGATTTTTTATTAATTTGGACAGGAAATGAGCACAGACGAAAGACGATCTAATCATTTTTCAAAATAAAACACCTCACAGACTCCACCGGAAATGAAACAAAACGTTTTTATTCTTTCTGTGCGGCCCGGTGGTTGGGGACCGCTGTCCTAGAGGATAAATCTAATTCAAATTAAACAGAGAACTCCTCGCTGGCTGAACATCTGCTCATTGATGAGACGTTACAGTTTCCAGATGTTCCCTGAACGCCTCACAGTCCTCATTAGATGCTATTGCTATGCTACATGTTTGTTGTTTTGTCAAATTACAGAAGAATCATGAATGTACATGTTGGCTTAAATAAAACTGCAGATAATGGGCAACTAACATCTGTATTTTAACAAGCAGTGTGTTGTTCTTTTACTGTATTTACATGAGCTCAAAATCTAATTTATCTGCAGATATTTCCATGTTCTTACAGCTCTTAAACCAGGTTTTCAGTGTGTTCTCTGTGCTACCGCTGCTGCCAGATGTTCAGTTGCTTCACAGATATTTTACATCGTCTATCTCAGGATGAACAGTGTCTCTGTGTGCTCACCGTCTACTTCAACCAGCTGCTGTCTGATCAGAGCAGCTGAACTCATCACACCTGCAGGTTTACATTCAGGTGTAGCGTCAGACTAAACCAGGTCAGCACATTGTTCTGTAAACCTCCTGAACGCTCCCCGGAGCCGGAGTCCATTTAGCGCTGAGCTCCCTCCGGTCCTCGTCCACTTACTGCTGCCGTCTGCTCGTTTAAAGCCGACCTCGCTTCACTTGTGTTCTCCCTAAATCCCCGGTCTGCTGAAGGAAGTGTGGACGATGGAGGAGCGACGGCGAGTACAGCCGGCGGACCTGGCAGAAAACTAAACCACTAAACCCAGTCATCATCCAGACTCCATGTACAGCTGTGATGAGAAGACGATCGACAAGCCTGAGTAATAAACTGAAACGGTGATTGTGCAGCACGAAACGTTAAATTAGACAGAGAAAATCATAAATCTGGAAGGTGGCTTTTTTCTGTTTAATCAGCGGCTGTCTGACTAAACTAATCTCATTTTTTATAGACGACACAAGGCAGCAAAATTAATCATCAGCAAATAATAAAATCAGTACAGATCCAATTATTTTCTTTACATTTCGGCCTGTAAAAGGATTCCAGCTGCTTTTTGTGCTCACGCTCCTGTTTCCTGACTCTTTCTCGCCAATTTAAATTCACACAACGAGGACAAAAGTGATCAAATGTACATTTTTCTTCCGGTAAAATCGACACTGAGATGCTAAAGCTTCCTCGCTGCTGTTAGAAGCAGTGAAGTACAGAAATAAATCTGCAAGTGGGATTACAAAAAGGTAGCGCAACGAATGCTGCTTTTCTCTCTGGTAAGGAACCGACAAAACCAGCAATCTGAAGACCAGAACTAGATGATTTTTCACTATTATCTCACTTCAAGTGACCAAAAATAACCAACAATATAAAAATAAGTGAAGCTCTAAAAACTCCTTTTATATTTTGACCCATGTCAAGACTATCCGATGCTTATTGTGCTCATATTCCTCTTTCTTGACATGTTACCTTCACATAAAATTCACACAACCAGGACATTTTATTTCCTAAATCAACACTTGGATGAATTAGCTTATGTTGAAAAACTACAGCTTTGGCTCTGCAGTGTTTGCTTTTCACAAAACCTTAAATAGAAATAGGACATTTACTAAATTTACAGGTGACAGAGCAAATGGTGCTTTTCTTTCTGGTCAGTAATTGGTAAAACCAGCTCTCTGAAGACCCAAACTAGACTATTTTCAACTTAATGTGTCTTCAAATAATCAAAACATTCAACAATAAAGTGCAGCTCCAGTAATTACACGTATATTTTTGCCTGTAGGGAGATTTCTGGAGCTTTTTGTGCTCATACTCCTGTTTCTTGACGCTTTCTCCTCAATTTAAATTCACACAAGCAGGACAAAAACAATCAAACGTACATTTTTTTTTCATAAAATCAAGACTTCATCTTCATCACCACTGCATCTATCGGTGTTGACAGCGTTGGACGGGTCCTCGCTTCGTGCTGCTCAGCTATTGTGCACTTGTCCACCAGGTGGTGCTGTGACTGAGACAGGATATCACCATATGCATATCATCAGACCTGGACTCTGATCACACCTGTGAAGTTTGAGGCCGATTGGAGCATGTACAGGCTAGTTAGACATCACTTCCTGTTTCTTTGATGGGGAAACAGCAACACGCGGCGGGTCACCACGGCCACGCCCCCATACTTTAGCGGAACATTTAATAACTTTGCTCACCACCACCTGGAGTATATGCTGGCCAAATCTGAGGCCTCTCGGAGTTACCCCCTGGGACGAGTTCGCTCCAGAAAATGCGAAAAATTTCACCAAATTCACAAAAATCTGACACGGAATTTAAAATGGCCGACTTCCTGTTGCATTGTGGGTATGGGTTCTTGAGGCTTTTCTGAGCATCTCGTCGTGATACATACACGTATTGAGTTCTGTAGCTCTCGGTGAAACGCAGTTCAGGGGCCCAATTTTTCTAACTTTCTAGGGGGCGCTACTGAGCCATTTTGCCACTCTCAGATGTAACTCCCCTAAATATTAATGTTTGCCAGGTCGGACCTGTGTGCCAAGTTATACGTGTTTTCGAGTCTGTTTAGGGACTTAAAATTACGATTTAGAAGGCGGTAAAATAACAGTCTGGGGATACCAACAGGGTTCTCCACACCGCTGGTACTCAGACCTTAAAAGTGAAATCAGTGCAGCTCCAGTAACTAGATTCATACTTTGGCCTTTTGTTGCTCGTCTTCCTTTTCCTTGCCAGAAACGAGGAGCTGTTTTTCCCCAGAATGAATGCAGGAGCTTCCCTCCACGGCGTCTAGCGGTGCTGACAGCGCTGCCGACTGAACCTCCACAGAAACAGGACTGAGCAGCCGAACCCGGCGTCACAACAATCACACTCTGAGCTTCCACTAGAGGAACGCCTCCTGACAGCCTCCGACTACAGACGGACACGTTTCAGAGCCGAACGCAGCACAGGAAGAGTTTAAACATCACATTAAGATGCTGTCTGAGAGCTTCCAGCCAGAAGACCAAACACGTGTTGGTCCTGGACGCGACAAGCAGGGAGCCACCTGCACTAGAGTCCGTCGTGTTTGAAGCTCCGTGGTTTGGTTTGTTCTCACTCTTGTTCCACAAAACATGAATAAATGAACAGATGTAAACTTGTAGCTCAGTGGAACAGAAGCATTTCCAAGTAAACGGCAGCCAGAAACATTGAAAACATGAAGCGAAGCAGCATCTGGCATCGTCCCTGTTAGGTTTCCACCCGATTAGACCAACTGGAAAACGCATTAAAGCACCACAAAGCTCCTGTCAGAGAGGAAGGGACAAATTAAAGGAAAGGTCTCGACCCGACATCCAGCTGAGAACAACACCTTCAACCAGAAGAACAGCTTCAACCTGGAGGAACCAGCTGACAGACTTAACTAACCAACTAAAGCAGCCGTCAGCAGCTTTTTACGCACCACAGTTTCAAGCAAGAAACCAGTCCATGGTGAAGAAACTAGCTTGAAACCAGGGCCTGCCAAGAAGCATCCCTACATGATGCTGCCACCACCGTGCTTCACGTCATGATGCTGCCACCACCGTGCTTCACGTCATGATGCTGCCACCACCGTGCTTCACGTCATGATGCTGCCACCACCGTGCTTCACATCATGATGCTGCCACCACCGTGCTTCACATCATGATGCTGCCACCACCGTGCTTCACGTCATGATGCTGCCACCACCGTGCTTCACGTCATGATGCTGCCACCACCGTGCTTCACGTCATGATGCTGCCACCACCGTGCTTCACATCATGATGCTGCCACCACCGTGCTTCACGTCATGATGCTGCCACCACCGTGCTTCACGTCATGATGCTGCCACCACCCTGCTTCACATCATGATGCTGCCACCACCATGCTTCACATCATGATGCTGCCACCACCGTGCTTCACATCATGATGCTTCAGTTCATCGGATGTGAAGACTCTTTAAACCACAGTTTCTGATTTGTGTCTTGTGGTTTTGGATCAGGACCTGGTCTAATGCGGTCTAGTTCCACAAATTTGTGATGAAACGTTCCTTTTTGCATTTTCATAAACAGAACAAAGGTTTCACTAATCAGAAACTGTGGTTCAAAGAGTCTCCATCCTCTCTGGAAACGTTTTAAAGTGCTACCCTGAACGTTAAACAAGCAATCACACAATTTCGAGGCGTCATAAACAGAAACTGTTGAACTCAAGTTTCCCTTAAGTCTTCCCTTAACTGTCGAATCGGAAGCTGAAAATTGGAAGCTAGCGTCAGCCTCGTAGCTTTAAGTCCAGAGCATAGATCACTACTGACAGTCCAAAGCTTGGTTAAAGCATGTTTCGGCAATTCTGCCCTGACAGTGTTTAAAATGTGTTTAAAATGTCATTTTTACAGAACTGATTCGTGACATTCTGATAAATGAATCTCTCTTTAAAGCTACACTGAATAATTCTGGTCCGCTACAGGGAAACACAGGCTCAGTACTGATGTGAAATTTAACTTACATCCACATTCAGCAGACAGCACACAGAGGATATTTATGAGTTTACAGGGTTATGTGACGGACTAAACTACACATAGTTAAAGAGTAAAGCAAACACTAGAGGAAAGAACTCCTTAATGGAGCTAAATGAGTGTAAATTCATCCATCATGTCCCGGAGCCTTCTCATTAGAGAAGGAGCGTCCTGTTCCTGAGGAGACTTACAGGCGTAGGTCATGGCGAAGCTGCTGCCGGTGTCCACCATGTCCACCTGCGGCACCAGTTTGGGGACGTCCTGGTTCTGGGCCAGAGCGAACCGGAACACCTCGTACTCGTGGGAGCCGGTGGGGAAAAGGCCTCCTGTTAGGAAACAACAGAATCACAGAGGGATTCAGTCCCAAAGCAGAGACAGGAAGACCTCCAGAGACCAGATACCTGCTCAGCAGCACAGCAGACGTAAACCAACACATTTAGAGAATCAAAGACACGCTCTCAGGTTTATACCGTCAGCTTCTTCAGCTGAATCCTTTATTCTCCTACGTTCTGATGAGTATTGAGCTCACTGGGTTGATCTTATCTGATATCTCATCTGACCTGCAGCAGGTTTGACCAGGTCTGATCACATACAGGTTAAAATGTGCCTCAACACGACACTGATCATGGTGTTGGTTTTCTTTCTGTTCCAGTTTGTTCTGCTGGTTTATCCTCACGTCTGTTAGGGATTTTTTGAAAAGCTAAACTACCAGATTGTTCTTCTGGTTTTAAATTCTGATCCCTCATCCACAACACTCAGAAGAAGATCAGAAGCTGTGTCTGGTCTCCACAGGGCGCCTCCAATGAAAGAAATAATGAACTTCTCTAAGTTTGTTCTCCTCTCACAACGATCCGGCTGCTCTCAGACCTTCCACTAACGACGACGAGCGTCTGCTTCGCTGTAATCGCCGTTAAAAGCCTCTTTTCTCGAGCTGCTTTTCACTCTCAGCCTCTCGACGTCATGTTTTTGAGGGTCACGGATGAATCATCTGAACGCTTAAACTGCGGCTGATTGACCCTCTTCTGTTTCTGCAGCCTCTGAATTCAAATGTTAATTCGTGTTTTTCTGTCCTTTAGCTCAGGAACCGTCAAGACTCTTCAGAATCACCGCGTTCGGTCTGAAGTCGTCGAGAAAACAAACTCCCTCCTTCAATCATCGGCTGCTCGTCTTCGCTTCTCTCAAACCTCCAAAATCAGCCGCCGTCAACAGGTTCAGTCGTCCTTCAAACTAAAATGCCAAACGTTCACTAAACCCTGTTCTCTGGGTTTCTGGCTGCTGATCAGAGGAAACTAAACACCTGATGGCATCACCTGGGCTACAGGCATCGAGAACAAACTGAACGAGCCACAGAGGAAGAGAACATGTGAAGACATGACATGACTCCATCCAGCAGATACTCTACACGTCTGGTGCTTCATCATCAAATAATCAAATAATTGATTTACAGAAAACTTCACAGAGCCAAAGTTAACATCTTGAATCGTCTTGTTTCGTTCAACCAACATCCCCCAAACCCAGAAATATGTCGTTTAAATGACAAAGAAAGCTCCTGGGATGAAGACTTATTAGTGAGTAGTTCATTCTAGTGCATATAATGACATTCATATTTACATAGAAACCAAACTGATGGTATTCATAGTGCTTGGTTTGTTTGGTCTGAACCTCTAATATTCACTTAAGGATCAGATCTGAGAACATTCTCTGATTTAAATGCAACAAAACTGAAAAATAGCAAATTACAATTAGTAAAAATACAGATCTTCCATGTGGACATTATGTCTGATTATCTGTAATTCATAAAACAGGAAAAATACGGAAAATATTTATAATAACAGTTCAAAACATTATTTACCATTTTTCAGTCCTTAATATACAAAAAAAATCTTTCAAATACTGGAAAAAATATGTTAAATATTAATTATTTTACATTTTAAGGACGTAAAAATATAATATTTTACCATCCAATATGTAAAAGAAACAATTGGTCTTTGTAAATTTACAGATTTTTTTGTTTCCAGCCTTAATAAAAACTTTTTAAATCTCTAAACTACTTAATGTATCTGAGATTTATATTAAAGTCAGAGCAGCATCAAGATGTGAAATAAAATGTACGTTATGTGTAAAAATAATAATTACCCTCAAATTTGTTCACTTAAGCCTCCTTGTTGTGTAAATAGTGTATTAATATTCATTTATTTCTGAATGAATATTAGTGGTTTAAAGTGGTTTATCCCGCTGTGTAGCTTTGTAGCTGAGCTTAGCTACAAAGCTAGCGGCTACCTGCTCGACCGCTAAGCTAAGTAGCCGTCTTGCTAGCTGCCGCATCGCCACTTTAAAACCGCATTAAGTCGCCATTTTGTCCCCTGACATTATTAATAACTAGACAACAGATACTCACAGACTCTGTACCTTGGTCGGTCAGCTGTCTAACACGGTGTTTACCCGTCGTTTGGAGCACAAACATGAAGCAGCTAGCGGCTAGCGGCTAACTGATACACCTGCGACTGATGAAGCCTTCAAAATAAAAGCTCAGGTGTTTACGTTATAGCTGAAGTCACAAATAGAAACTGAATAAATGTGATTAAAGGAGAAGCACCAGACTCCCTGGATCTAGTAGATCAGCGGTCTGCGACCTTTTTAGCACCACGGACCGGTTTCAAGGAAGGCAAAGTTCTACTGATCCATCTGTGCAACTTTATTAAATTAAAAACTTTTTAAAATTAACAAAGTGCCCTAAACGAATAAAATGACGTTTTATTGATAAGTGTGTGTTTACTTTTTCGAGTTTTCCCTCTTTTCAGAGAAGCTCTCCAGACGGAAGTGACGGGAAGAAGATCTAGTCATTTTTCAAAATAAAACACCCTGCGGACTCCGCCGCCGGAAACGAAAGGAAACGTTTTTATTCTTTCTGTGCGGCCCGGTACCGGTCCAAGGCCCGATGGCTGGGGACCGCTGGTTTAAATGACAAGCAAAGCAGCTCATTCCCCTCTGTAGGAGGCTGGATTTATTAATTAGCATGCTGTTGGTTGTCATCCTTCCATCGTGGGTCAGATCATGACCTCAGCAGACATTCTAAAGCCAGACTGATGCATTTATAGTTCTATCTATAACAGGTGTGACCCTCAGATATTCAGTTCAGAGTCAGACTTCAGAAGGTTTTGCTGCTGAAAAACTGTGAAAGCACAAATGAGGATTTGCAAAAATGCTTATTTCCCATGTGGACATTCTGTAGAGTCGAGACCTGTTTGTTTTACAGTCAACGTGTAAATGAATACTTTATTTTCTGTGACTTAACAAAACAGCTGTTCTCATTTCCAGATGTTTCTGCTGTCAGACAGCAGAACGAGGATGAAACAAATCCAGACGACGTGTTAGCCAGCAGTAGCTTCTGATTTTACAGGAGTTAAAACGACTGAGCTGAGATTCACACAGATTCACTGTAAGACGATCCTCAGAGAGAAAGTCAGAAGACAGGAAGTCTCTTTCTGTCCATCACAGACAGAGAGAGTGTTCTTCCTGAAGGGGGCGGGGCCAGCAGCAGCTCATTTAAAGCTACAGACACTGAAACAGTTCAGAGCTACAACCAGGGCTGTAGTCATGGAGGAATGAAGCCTCTCTGGTGACAGTTTGGAGGACTCTGTCGTTAGCGTTGGTTCTGGTTCTTTCAGTCCAGATGCTGCTTTTCAGTCGTTGCATCTGGACCTGATTGAGTTAGTCGAAGACGTTCCACCTCTGGTCTTGGATGAGAGGTGGAACGTCCTCGACTAACTCAACCATGTCCAGATGTTAAAACTGAAACGACGAGGATTTTATTTTGTTTATTTCTGTTTGTTTTCTTGTTTGTGTTTATTTATTTAGAACAGACCTAAAACCAGCAGCTGTACAGTCAGTGAGACTTCATTCTGCTGACAGGAGGAACACTATGGGAGCTTTAAACGTCTCCTACAGAACACTAAACCCAGTTAACCGACGTCCAGCTGAGGTGTTAAGGATTTACAAAGGTATACAGGAGAACTAGTACAGTGATAGTAGAGTAGGACTATTACTGCTTCTGTCAGAACACAGGCTGAAAGGATCCTTTAAAGGCATAATAATAATGCTCCTCCTGAACCTTTCCCCTGTGGAGGACCAGACTGCTTCTGATATTAAAACTCCACCTGGTTTCTGCTGAGCTTCACGAGTCGATGCTGCTCAGATTAGCATGTTGTGTTTCAGCAGGTCGGCCTTTCCAGACAGATCCAACAGCATCAGTGTTGCTGACTCAGTAATAGAAGGCTGCTGATTACTGTCACGTTCTTCCTCACCTCTGATGGACTCCTCAGACTTCTGTCTTCATCCACAGAGCCTGAGTTTGTTCAGTTCAGCCTCCCAGCAAGAAGTTCTACAAAGTTCTAGTGACGTTTTCAGCGAGAAGATCTGCAGAATATTTCTCCTGAAGGTGGAACAACTAAAGAAAATGTTGGACTGATTTGTTCCTCGAGAACGTTCTTCCTTTGTGTAACGTTGTGGGAACGTTCTGTGAAGTGTTTCCTCACCAGCATCTTCAGAACATCCATCATCCATCATCCATCATCCATCCATCATCCATCCATCATCCATCATCCATCCATCATCCATCTATCATCCATCATCCATCCATCATCCATCCATCATCCATCATCCATCATCCATCCATCATCCATCATCCATTCATCATCCATCATCCATCCATCCATCCATCATCCATCCATCATCCATCATCCATCCATCATCCATCCATCCATCATCCATCATCCATCCATCCATCCATCATCCATCCATCATCCATCATCCATCCATCCATCCATCATCCATCATCCATCCATCATCCATCATCCATCCATCATCCATCCATCCATCATCCATCCATCCATCCATCCATCCATCCATCCATCATCCATCATCCATCATCCATCCATCCATCCATCATCCATCCATCCATCATCCATCATCCATCCATCATCCATCATCCATCCATCCATCCATCATCCATCCATCCATCATCCATCATCCATCCATCATCCATCCATCCATCCATCCATCCATCATCCATCCATCCATCCATCATCCATTCATCCATCCATCCATCCATCCATCATCCATCATCCATCCATCATCCATCCATCCATCATCTATCCATCATCCATCATCCATCCATCATCCATCATCCATCCATCATCCATCCATCCATCATCCATCCATCCATCCATCCATCCATCATCCATCCATCATCATCCATCATCCATCCATCCATCCATCATCCATCCATCCATCCATCCATCCATCATCCATCATCCATCCATCATCCATCCATCCATCATCTATCCATCATCCATCATCCATCCATCATCCATCATCCATCCATCATCCATCCATCCATCATCCATCCATCCATCCATCCATCCATCATCCATCATCCATCCATCATCCATCATCCATCCATCCATCCATCATCCATCCATCCATCATCCATCATCCATCCATCATCCATCCATCCATCCATCCATCCATCCATTATCCATCATCCATCATCCATCATCCATCATCCATCCATCCATCATCCATCATCCATCATCCATCATCCATCATCCATCCATCATCCATCCATCATCCATCCATCATCCATCATCCATCATCCATCCATCATCCATCATCCATCCATCATCCATCCATCATCCATCATCCATTCATCATCCATCCTTCATCCATCATCCATCATCCATCCATCATCCATCCATCATCCATCATCCATCCTTCATCCATCATCCATCATCCATCATCCATCCATCATCCATCATCCATCCATCATCTATCATCCATCCATCATCCATCATCTATCATCCATCCATCATCCATCATCCATCCTTCATCCATCATCCATCATCCATCATCCATCCATCCATCATCCATCATCCATTCATCATCCATCTATCATCCATCATCCATCATCCATTCATCATCCATCTATCATCCATCATCCATCATCCATCCATCCATCCAGATGAGATCCATAACCCCTCCAGGGTTCTGGGTTTCCTCCCAGTGCTCTGAAAACCTCCACAGGAAGTCTCCCTGGATCAGACGTCCAAACCACCTCAACTGACTCCTTTAGACGTGAAGCAGCAGCGGCTCTACTCTGGATGATCTTTAAAACCCTGAAGGCAGAATGTTCCAGCACCTGAGGCCTCGATAACGTTCTAAAAACATCCTTTAAATGTTGGTTTGTTCTTCTTTCGTTATCATGGAACACAACCTGAACTGGTAAATATCCTTAAACCGTTATCAGAACTTACAGGTAACGTTGTGGGAACGTTCCTGCTGCTGTTACTCCTGTGATGGAACTTCTCTGTTTTTCGAGGCATAATTTTTAAGAACAGCCGAGAGCTTCGGGCGTTTATTGTAGCTCAGATCAGTCAGACGAATGTGAAGCAGCAGGAGAAGCTTGAGGGCAGTAAACAGACGATTGATCCTAGGAGGAGCCCCTGAAGCCTCCCGCTGCACATCACAATCACAGCTTTATGACCAGTTTATATCCATGCTTGACCTTGCGTGTCTAAAACTGCCAACACCACAGCACGGAGCGGTAACAGGGACATTATCGGGATAGTAAATGATTTATTCATCAGCGGCTGGAAGGAGTCCATCTGCTGTGACAGAAGGTTTCACTAATTCAATAAGGAAAACCAGCCGTGGCGATTTTTAATGCTCAGGCTGCAGGAGCGACTTTGCTCCAGTCAGACTCAGGTTAGTTCGACTTGATGCCGCATCAGGACTGAGAGGAAGCCGCAGCAGAGTCCCTGAATCCCATTAAAACTTCATTTCAGGGCAGCAGCACGCTCTGATCCACTCCAGTGAATGTGAAGCAGTCAGACGGGACTAAAGGCGAACAGAGGAAGCAGCAGGAGTTGTTTTAGAAGCCGCCGACTTCACTGAAACAGAACAGAACCACGGTGTTTGTGTGCTTTAACCCAAGCTTGTGTCTGAGCAGGACACCCACTGAGTGTCAGACAGAAGCTTGGGTTAAAGCACACAACAACCGTCCTCCTGTTCTCTTATTATTTCTATTTCATGCCACTTTATCCTTCTTTGTGACATTTGCTGCCTGAGTTGCAGGAGCCATGCGGTCGACCTGCTGCAGCACCGACTCCCTGCTTTATTCATAATGTCCGCCTCACTGTGAAGGTTTGACGGCTCCTCACAGACTTTCAGCTCCTCCAGTGTCGACGTTTGGCATCATTTGGACCAAAAAAAGCTAATTCCAGTCGGTCACCTCGAGCTGCTGGACGTCTGTGAGCACCTCTCAGATAGAGCTGCTGATTGATTAAGAGGATAACTGGAAAATTATGATCTGAAGTACAGATATTTATATTTATATAGAGAACAGCATGTAGGATAAGTCACCTATGAGACACCTTCAGCCATAAATACATGCAGGTTTCATTAATGTGTGCGACTCATGTTCATATAATATCAATATTCTACCAATAAATACCAACTATATCAGTAATAGTATTGATCTGTGACTCTGTCCTAAATTTATACGTTAGAAATCTCATTAATTATAAATCACAGTTAACCACAACTACCAATAATAATCAATAGTATCAATCAGTAGCTCTGTCCATGGTGCTGATTCACAACAATCATTTGTTATAATAATCAATAACATCTCCATGTGACTCTGTCCACGGTGCCGATCCACTCATTGATCGTAATCATCAATAATAGCTAATAACATTCCTACAATCCCATTATAGAACCATAATCAATTATAAATATTATTAATAACCAATCATGCTCCAGGCTGACTCTGTCCTTGGTGCTGATCCTCATGTCCATCTTCTATCATTGGTCTGATTAATTGATCTTTAATAACATTAATAGTATTGATCAGTTGTGTATTAACAGGGACCGGGTCCTTGGTTCTGGTTCTGGTTCTGGTTCCTGGTTTTCTGCATCACTTTAAAGCACCTCAACAAACTGCTGCTGGTCGCTGAGGGAGTTAAAGAGCAGCAGACACAGAGGAACGGAGATATGAATATTAATATACAGTAAGTCACAGACGGAGTCCAGCTACAGGCTTATTACTATTATTATCATCATCATCATCATCATTATTATTATTATTATTACGATTATTATTATCATCATCATCATTATTATTATTATTGTTATTATTATTATTATTACGATTATTATTATCATCATCATTATTATTACTATTATTATCATCATCATCATCATTATTATTATTTTTACTATTATTATCATCATCATCATTATTATTATTATTATTACTATTACTATCATTGTTGTTATTATTATTATTATTATTATTATTATTATTATTATTATTATCATCATCATCAGGACCCAGCAGGAGGCTCCAGCCTCCCTGGACTCCTCCGTCCGGACCCTCATGAGCTCCGGTACCGGGACCCGAACACTCACCGATGTTGATGTTAGTTGGGAAACTTGTGCCGCTGCAGAGCCCGAAGAGCAGCAGCAGCAGCGGCGGCGGGAGGCGGACGGACCGGACGGACCGGACGGACCGGACCGACGGGAAGCTCTGCAGCCGCATGTTTCCTCCTCCAGCAGCAGCTCGACCGGAGTAATCCCATCCACACCGGCCGGCACGGGTCCACCGCAGCCCGGACTCACACTCACACATCCACCGGGGCTCAGAGCGGCTCCTCCGGTCACACATCCATCCAGCTCCGCTGCTCCGGTCGGACTGAGCCGAGGCGGCTCAGGGTTTGTGTAGCAGCTCAGCCTCCCTCCCTCCCCCGTCCGTCTGTCCGTCTGCAGCCGGTGCGTCTGTGGAGCCTCACTGCTGGGGTGTTTATCTGGAGTTCACATTAAACTGATGCACGTCTTAGTGGTCCCTGGTCTGCATGGGTCCGGACTGGACGGAGAACAGGTCTGAGTTAGAACACAGAACACAGATCCTCTACACTGTAAAAAACCAAGATCTAAACATCCTGTAAGGAGAAACTGTCAAACCTGGAAGCCTGAAGGAAGGTGAGGAAAAGATGGAATAAGATAAAACACAGCTTCACTGATCCTGAAGGAAATCCTGAAACCACAACGTGAGAAGTAATGAACAGCAGATAAATATAGAAGTTCATTAATTAACTTTAAAAAATGACAAAAAAGGAACAAAACCGAATAGTTTAACTGTAAAAATTAAAATAATGATGCTTTAATCTGATTTAAATGCAGTAAATTTAACGACCATATGCTGTAAGAAAACATAAGTTTTTATACCAAAACAGATTTTTGATTTGGATGTTATAAATGATAATTATGATTAATTATTAAATTGAATTAGCTTTATTTGTGCTATGAGGTCCTGGTCGTCCTCGTGGTTTCAGTCGTAGCATCTGGACTAGCTGGAGTTCCACCTCTCGTCCAAGAGGCTGGTCTAGACGCTGCCTATCATTTAACAGAAACTCATATGAGAGGCTGAAATCTGGAGATATTTGACGGGTTTTTTTTACTATCTGTGCATGAAAAGATGCTGAAATGATGAATATGTGGATAAACACATGACTACCTTACAGCAGAGTGTCGTCAGCGTAGAGTGATAGCAGGTTCCATAATGAAGGGAGGCTAACAGTCGCTTCAAACCACTTCAGTATACGTGTCAGTTAGGGTTGTAGCTCTTTATCTACTAGTAACCAGTTAAAGGAAGCAGAACCTCCTCAGATCATCTGGTTCTTCATCTCCACACAGCACAGATGTAGATGTGGACATTATCTACAGCATGAACACACACAGGTGAGACTCTAGAGGAAACAACAAAAAGGAGGAAGTAAACGGTCCGTGTACGTCGCGGCCATCCGTTTTCTTATTTTGAGATTTCAAAATAAAGACGAAAAATAAACCGTTTCACTTTTTTTCAGTGATAATACAAAATGAAAAACGTAAAACGGGCCCTAATCCATCATCAATTATCTGTTATCTGATTTAATTAGATGTGTTTGTAAATGGAAATTAAAATTAAAATACACCTGTGGAAAACTTATTTCTCTACTTCCTGTTGGTTTTGGCTCCGTGACCCGTCTGACTTCTGATGAGGAAGGATCTGGTATCTAAAGCTCCAGTGTTAGCTCACTGTTAGCAGACCTTGCTGTGTGCCGTGGCCTGATGAAGACCCACTGTGGGGTCCAAACGTTGCTTGGCTCACATTGTTCACTATTTCACAGTGGACTTTTCACCAGCGTGGGGTTTATTTGTCCCTTTGGAGGGACCTTGTGGTGCCGCTAGCTCTGCCGCTAGCGCTAAATCGCTAGCGATCGGCTGCTTTTCAGGACGTTTTTGGGAGGTTTGGAGGTTTTCTGTTAGTTTAACTTTGCCGAAAAGCAA
The DNA here is from genome assembly GCA_024666655.1 of Dascyllus trimaculatus. Lineage (NCBI taxonomy): Eukaryota > Metazoa > Chordata > Actinopteri > Pomacentridae > Dascyllus > Dascyllus trimaculatus. The sequence goes on along the minus strand of CM045459.1, from coordinate 55,305 downwards.
AGTAGCGATTTAGCGCTGGCTAGCTGTTTAGCTAGTGCTAAATCGCTTGCTCCTCTTCAGAAGTCAGACGGGTCACGGAGCCAAAACCAACAGGAAATAGAGAAATAAGTTTTCCACAGGTGTATTTTAATTTTAATTTCCATTTACAAACACATCTAATTAAATCAGATAACAGATAATGGATAATGAATTAGGGCCTGTTTTCTGTTTTTCATTTTGTATTATCACTGAAAAAAAAGGGAAACGGTTTATTTTTGGTTTTTATTTTGAAATCTCAAAATAAGAAAACGAATGGCCGCGACGTACACGGACCCTAAAACCACAGGAGACTTTAACTCCGACCCGTCCATCCGCCCCCATCTCCTCCCTGCAGCCCCTCACTAACCAGAAACCGTGACCCTGGACTCCTGGTTCAGGAGGCTGGATTCTGTGGATGTGTCCTGCTTTTGTTTCCACATGTGCAGGTGGCAGCGGCTGTAATGTGAATGCAGCTGACAGGTGAGATGGGGGTGGGGGGTCGGAGCACAACAACAGAGCTACAACATCAGCATTGTTCGCTCGCCTCTCCTCCATCTATGATTTACGCTCGCAGGAGGCCAATCTGGGGCTTTAAGCAGCTTTTACACCCTTCCATACTCTGCATGGCTGCGGTAGTGCTGTGTGGGCACAATGCTCTCATCATTTATTCATCCTCCATCATCCTTTATGGAAAAGATTAAAAACATCATTCCTTCACGAGCCCACGGGCGCTTCCACATAATTTAATGTAAAGAAACAGCAAACGTCGGAGCTGAAGGCGACAACGAGGCTTCAAACGGCAGCAGCTGGATTCACATTCATGTCAGACAACACGGCTCGCAGCGCAAAACGGAATGAAACCAGCATGAAATTTTGATTTGAACACAGTTTAAAGAGGACGAGAACAAGAGGAGAGTTGATGCCTTCATGAGAACGCAGAGCAGGAGAGCTCCGTGGTTCTCAGCTGCTGTGTTAGCATCGTTAGCATCGTTAGCATCATTAGCATCAAGGAACAGGCTAATAATCTCAGAGCTGCCTCCAAAAACAGTCCACCTGCAGAAAACAAAGCCAAACCATACGGTCATTAGAACACGTGATGCTGTTTGTAATAAACTCGGCTGCACAGAGCCGTCAGGAGGTGGCGCTATAGGCTGCAATGAACAGGGTAGAAGACGGTGGAAACAAAGCCAGCGGTTTGCCAGGAGAATAAAACTGTGTGCATCTACAGAGAAAAGTGGAGAGAAGGCTTCAGGAAATAGTTCAGTTATTAAAGAAGGTGTCCAACGAAGGAATCAGCTGTAAACCTGTAAAACAAATGGATTAAACTATGAAAACATGACAAACTATAAGCCCTCATAGAGCGCAGACCTCCTCCAAGCAGCTTCAGTCCAACACAACCTACCAATGACAGAGTATTAAAAAAACACACCCTGGATCCAGACGGTGATCCAGATCAGTCCCAACATGTCATCATTTGTCCCATTTCACACATTTTCTGAACATTTCATCCAAATCCATCCATAACTTTTCAAGTTATTTTGAACACAAACAAACAAACAAACAAACCAATGCCAGCAAAACACAACCTCCTTGGAGGAGGTAACCAGCTTTATTTCATAAAAGCGAACTCATAATTAACCACTCATTTAACGAGTCTGTAACTCCTGTCGTTGTAGTGATGGAGTCTTACAGTGTGAGGAGGTCGGGGTGGAGGACGGCTCAACCAACCATGTGAGGCTGTAGTTTGTTCAGTGTTTCTTCCAGGGCGTCTACCTGAGGCTGAGCTGCTGCTGTTCACAAACCTTCGCTGCAGCTGCGACGCCTCAAACACGTGTTCATTATTCATCTCTTTAAATGTCATGTAAATGTTTCATGGCAGTTTATCTCCCACTTACTCTGATATTCATGTGCTGACACTGTCGTACACGCTGACTGTTTGTTGTTGTGTTCAGCAGCCTCCAGCCCTCCATGATGAACCTCCTCCATGGTGCTGCTGGAGCTCCTGCTGCCTCCTCCCTCATGGACGCCTCCTCTCTGGGTTCTGGTTGCTGGGAGGCAGCAGGCTGGACACTTTGAGGTGCGTTTAAAGACCGCTGGACGTTTTAACCACACAGTAGAGACGAGTTCACCTGCAGAGCCTCTGAAAGCTGCTTCAGTCTGACCCAGAATCAGACCAGAGCAGGGAACGAGAAGGAATTAGATTTAATGTCAGAACTGCAGAGTCCCTGAGCCTCAGAAACACCGAGCCCAAGTTAAGACCTCCGTGTTCGATGTCATCAGACGGCACGACCAGAGTGAGGTGATGGGAGCTGAAACATGACGTCAGAGAAAAGCCATTATGTAAAGAAGAGAAGAAGCACGAAAACACAATTAATACCAGCTTTGTTCTGCTTACAGCTGCTGGAGAGTCTCTGTGGTGGTTTAGTGCAGGATGTGAACTACAGTGGAGCCAGGAGGGTCTCAGCCCCCTTAATGAGACATGAGCTCCCTGGAAACATGATTAGTGGATTTTTTTTATTTATTTATTTATTTATTTTTTTTGGGGGGGGGGGGTCACTTTAATATTGTCAAAATGCTGTTGTTCCCATGTGTTTCCTTTATTTCATTATTATTAGTGTTGTCATAGTCATGGATCATGTGTAGTTTTAGGCTGTTTTTAATGTGTGATTTGTGCGTCACTATTTCACTTTATAAAGATGTCGGCCTGCCTGCAGTTCCTGTCCTCACCATTGCAGCGTGGGGGCGCTATGGCTCAAACGTCACTTTAAGTCCGACACCAGAAACGAACAAAAAGACCGCGCTGGACCGTTTGAGCTTGAGCCGCTGAATTTCAGAGCTAACTGTTGTTCATGATTTGGAGTCAAAGTGTGGAAGAAGAAACAGGAAAACCTGCTGCAAATTTCAATTTTACGAAGAAATTGAAGACGAAGGACTCTGAGGAGCAGGAAGAGGCCAGTTCTTCGGCAGAAGCGAGGTTGTGGACGTGGCTGCACCTGAAGGGGCTGCTGCCGGTGAAGGCCTGCCAACAGCCGGGCCGGGGTCACCATGGACGAGCCGACAGAGGCTGGAGATGGAGGAAATAAGGACAGCTCGGAGGACACCGGTGACGGCGATGATGGTAATAGACTGCATCTTGATCTTGATGGACCCCATCAGAGAGACTGGACCCAGATCCCTTCATCACATCCGGGATTAAACCAGGTCATCTCCTGTCCACATCCTGGTCTTCTGGACCAACAGCAAAGGCAGCTGATCCCAGGTCTGTGTTTTAAGGTCAGCACTAATCTGTAGGCCTGTAAACCGTATATTAATTGTTAGCACTGTGTTGTGGGTCTTTGCATTAAATGCTGCAGATTTTTATCATGATTGTGGAGGTTATTACACAGCCTGGACGACTGTTTTTAAATTATGATGGTCATGTATGGGGGGCTGCACGGTGGCTCAGCGGTCAGCAGCGTCGCCTCTCAGCTAGTAGATCCCCGGTTCACATCCCGGTTAGGACGCCGGGGATCTTCCTGTGTGGAGTTTGCATGTTCTCCCTGTGCAGCGTGGGTTCTGACCGGGTTCTGACCGGGTTCTCCAGCTTCCTCCCACAGTCCAAAGACATGCTGAGATTACCTGGTGATTCTAAATTGTCTGTAGGTGTGAATGAGAGTTTGCTTGTTTGTCTCTATGTGTAGCCCTGTGATAGGCTGGTTACCTGTCCAGGTGTCTCCTGCCTTCGCCCTGAGTCAGCTGGGATAGACTCCAGTCCCCCCGTGACCCTACAGAGGATTAAGCGGTGTATAGATGATGGATGGATGGACGTGTGTTTTGTCACTGATTGGTTTGTTGATTCGTGTTTCAGTACTTCAGAGGTTATTTTGTGCATGTTGACTTGATCCAACAGACCGACATGTTTTGGTTCTGATTTAGATTTGATTAAGACTGGATGCTGTGTGGACATAGGATGTGATCTGTGCTGACATCAGGCCAGCAGACGTACAGGTCTGTGATAATGGATGTGTTCTGTGGAAGTCCTCGCTCTGAGCCGCCCCCCGACAGCCGTGGTGTTGTTCTCACACTGGTTTTGTGTCTCTTTGTGGTGGTTTTGTGGCGGCTGTTTCTCAGGTGGTAGAGCAGGTTGTCCACTGATCCTAAGGTTGGTGGTTCGATCCCTGGTCCCTCCACATGGCGAAGTGTCCTTGAACAAGACCCTGAACCCCAAGTTGATCCCAATGGTAGATCAGAGCCCTGCATGGCAGCTCTGTCACCATTGGAGTGTGAATGGAAACACCTTGTGAAGCACTTTGGAACCAGTAAGGTAGAGAAAAGCGCTGTATAAGTGCAGATCATTTACCATTTACCGTTTTTGTGTCTGTTTGTGATTGTTTTGTTTGTTTTTCTAGTAGTTTTGTTTGTCTTCCCAGTTGTTCTGCATCTCTCTGGTCTTTACTCGTGTCTCTCATTGATCGATCTGTTTCTCTTCCATGTCTTGTTGCTTGTCTTTGTCGTTGCTTCGTCTCTCTCTGATCCTTCATGTGTCTCTGCAGAAGCTTTGAATCTATTTGTGTTGGTTTTGTTCTATTTCCAGTCGTCTGTTTACGTCCTTCCAGTCATTTTGCACGTTTCTTTTATTGGCTCTCGTCAGTTTGTTGTCATTTTGCGTCTCTTTGCTGCTGTCTTGTTCCGTTTCCAGGTGGTTTTCATCTCCCTGTGTTGGTTTTCTGTCTGCCTCTCCTTTGAGTTCACGCTGTGTCTCTTTGTGGTTTTAACTGAGCGGACCTCCCCTTAGTGCTCCGCTCATGTGCTGCTGGTGACGGTCCAGAACCTTCTCAGGTCAGATATTAATAAATCATCAGTGCTCTCAGCTGTCAGCGAGCATCAGTCTGGACCGGAGGTTTGGACTCAGGGACTCAGACGTCACATCTGCTGCTGCTTTATTATCAGTAGAAATCAGCTAATGACTGTCTGAGGGTAAAGCTGAGGATGTGTCCAACAGGAAGTTCATCAGTGTGTTAAAGACCAGGTTTCCTTCCTCTCAGTGGAATCAGACGCTTCACTCTCTTGTATAAAATCAGACTCTAATTGCCTCAAATCA
>CM045459.1:37707-45207 GCA_024666655.1 Dascyllus trimaculatus | reverse complement strand
ATTTATTTATTTAATTATTTATTTATTTATTTATTTAATGTGGCACTCCTGTGATTCCATACTGATGTTCTCCTGATGTTCTCCTGATGTTCTCTACATGTTTGCATGGTTCTCGTTGCTGCTACCAAGAAGCATCATGATGCTGCCACCACCGTGCTTCATCATCTCCTCCATCCTCCTCCATCTCTCTTCATCATCCTCCATCCTCCTCCAACCTCCTCCATTCTCCTCCATCCTCCTCCATCCTCGTCCATCCTCTTCCATCCCCCTCTATTCTAATTCATCTTCCTTCATCTTCCTCCATCCTCCATCCTCCTCCATCCTCCTCCATCCTCCTCCTCCATCTTCTCCATCTTCCTCAATCCTCCTCCATCCTCCACCTCCATCCTTCTCCATCCTCCTCCATCCTTCTTCAGCCTCCTTCATCCTCTTCCATCCCCCTCTATTCTCCTTCATCCTCCTCCATCCTCCTCCAACCTCCTCCAGCCTCCTCCATCTTCCTCATCCTCCTCAATCCTCCTCCATCCTCCTCCAACCTCCTCCAACCTCCTCCATCCTCCTTCATCCTCCTCCAACCTCCTCCATCTTCCTCATCCTCCTCCATCCTCCACCTCCATCCTCCTCCAACCTCCTCCATCTTCCTCATCCTCCTCCAACCTCCTCCAACCTCCTCCATCCTCCTTCATCCTCCTCCAACCTCCTCCATCTTCCTCATCCTCCTCCATCCTCCACCTCCATCCTCCTCCAACCTCCTCCATCTTCCTCATCCTCCTCCATCCTCCACCTCCATCCTCCTCCATCCTCCTCCATCCTCCACCTCCATCCTCCTCCAACCTCCTCCATCCTTCTCCATCCTCCACCTCCATCCTCCTCCAACCTCCTCCATCTTCCTCATCCTCCTCCATCCTCCATCCCTCCAACCTCCATCCTTCCCTCCTCCATCCTCCTCCATCCTCCACCTCCATCCTCCTCCATCCTCCTCCATCCTCCACCTCCATCCTCCTCCAACCTCCTCCATCCTCCTCCATCCTCCACCTCCATCCTCCTCCAACCTCCTCCATCTTCCTCATCCTCCTCCATCCTCCACCTCCATCCTCCTCCAACCTCCTCCATCCTCCTCCATCCTCCTCCATCCTCCACCTCCATCCTCCTCCAACCTCCTCCATCTTCCTCATCCTCCTCCATCCTCCACCTCCATCCTCCTCCAACCTCCTCCATCCTCCTCCATCCTCCACCTCCATCCTCCTCCAACCTCCTCCATCTTCCTCATCCTCCTCCATCCTCCTCCAACCTCCTCCATCCTCCTCCATCCTCCTCCATCCTCCACCTCCATCCTCCTCCAACCTCCTCCATCTTCCTCATCCTCCTCCATCCTCCACCTCCATCCTCCTCCAACCTCCTCCATCTTCCTCCATCCTCCACCTCCATCCTCCTCCATCCTCCACCTCCATCCTCCTCCATCCTCCACCTCATCTTCCTCCATCCTCCGCCATCCTCCACCTCCATCCTCCTTCATCCTCCTCCAACCTCTTCCATCCTCCTCCAACCTCCTCCATCCTCCTCCATCCTCCTCCTTCCTCCTCCATCCTCCTCCATCCTCCTCTATCATCCTCCATCCTCCTCCTCCATCATCCTCCATCCTCCTCCTCCATCCTCCTCCATCCTCTCCATCTGTGGACTCATCTCTCAGCAGCAGCAGTTGGAGGTCCATTAGCTGACGGAGGTGGAGAACATCCATCTTCCTGGGTACTTTTCAGGAGGATGAAACTGTGAGAGCCACAGGGAGATCTGGAGACGATGGAGGAGGTGAGGAAAAGTTCCACCAGACATCAGCAGCAGAACAGGAAGGTGGAGTCTTCAGGTCTGACAGCAACCAGGAGGCCTTCCAGCACGTCTCATCTCAATCTTATCTCCTAAATGTCAAACTCACTCTGACTTCTCTTCTCCTGGAGCTGGATGTGTTGCCATGGTAACGGGATGCAGGATGCTGGGATGGGCTGAGAAACTGTGAGGAAAAGTGGAGGGAAAATCACCGAGGGGCAGAGGAGATGTCATCAGTTTAACAATAAGGCCGTGAGCTGCAGGTGTTCATTGGTCCGTTTCTACGTCACGTGACGTCACATGTAGAAAGAGCAGAAGGAGGCTGAGGACGGAGGGAACAGACTGCTGTGTGGCGTTTTCACCCACTGTTTGCTTTTGTTTGTGCTGCAAAACTGCTTGGTTGACTTTAGGAAGAGATCCCAGTCTGGCTTAAAACACACCTGCTCTGTTTTCTGTTGTTTTTAGCCACTGTTTTCAGCTGTTTTCATTCACTAATTTCTCTTTTTTTGTCACTGTTTTCTGTCATTTTCAGTCACTGTTTGCTGTTGTTTTCAGTTTCAGTTCGTTGCTGCTGTTTCTTCCTGCCGTTTTTAGTCGCTGTTTTCTTTTGTTTTTACCGTTTCTGGTTTTTGTTGTTTTCTGCCACTGTTTTCTGTCATTTTCTATTACTGTTTTCCATTATTTTTTATTTTCAGTTATGTCTTCTGTCGTTTTCTGTTTTTTTTCAGTCACTGTTGTCATTGGCTAATTGCTCTTGTTTTCAATCACTGTTTTCTGTCATTTTCAGTTATAGTTTGTTGCTGCTGTTTTATTTTTGTCATTTTCCATCGCTGATGTTTTCATCACTGTTTTCTGTTGTTTTCGTCACTGTTTTCTTTCATTTTCAACTACTTCAATTCTGTTGTTTTTATTTCCAGTTGTGTTTTCAGTCACTGCTTACTGTCGTTTTCAGTTTCAGATCGTTGTTGCTGTTTTTTTTTCTGTCATTTTCAGTTTCTGTTTTCAGTTTTTCCTTTTGTCATTTTCTGTTGTTTTTAATGACTATTTTCTGTCATTTTCAACTATTGTTTTCCATTGTTTTTATTTTCAGTTATGTCTTCTGCTGTTTTTAGTTTCTGTTTTATTGTTTTCAGTCACTGTTCACTGTCATTTTCGGTTTCAGTTTATTGTTGTCGTGTATTTGACATTTTTAGTCACTGTTTACTTTTGTTTTTTACTGTTTCTGGTTTTTGTTGTTTTCTGCCACTGTTTTCTGTCATTTTCAATTACTGTTTTCCATTATTTTTCATTTTCAGTCATATCTTCTGTCATTTCCATTTTTGTTTTCAATTATTTTTGTTTGTTGTTTTCTGTCATTTTCAGTTTGTTCGTTTTCACTGTTTTTTTTTTGTCATTTTCAGTCGCTGGTGTTTTTCTTCACTGTTTTCTCTTGTTTCCAGTTGCTGTTTGTTTATCTGACATCCGATCTGTTTCTAAACACACTGGGGAAGTGATGAAACTCTGGGTTAAAACACTAAAACACAACATACGTGTTTTCTGTGTTGCTATGGTGACGACTCACATGCTCCTGACAGATTCAAGTGCCTCACGTTTTACCATCTTCCTGACAGAGAACCAGACGTCATGTGGTGGACCAGCGTTGTTCTTACACTTCTGACACTTAAAGGGAAACACAGCAGAAACACGGCAGCATGATCCTTTAAGGACGAACACGTCGCCTCAGAGAATGAAACATGTGAGCAGTAAACACCTCAGATTACATGAAGGACCGACTGACTGACTGCAGCTTCACTGATATGGATGGATTATAGATGGAATATAGATAGATTATAGATAGATAGATAGATAGATAGATAGATAGATAGATAGAATATAGATAGATAGACTATAGATAGATAGATAGAATATAGATAGATAGATAGAATATAGATAGATAGATAGATAGATAGATAGATAGATAGATAGAATATAGATAGATAGATAGATAAACTATAGATAGATAGAATATAGATAGATAGATAGAATATAGATAGATAGATAGATAAACTATAGATAGATAGATAAACTATAGATAGATAGAATATAGATAGATAGATAGAATATAGATAGATAGATAGATAGATAGAATATAGATAGATAGAATATAGATAGATAGATAGATTATAGATAGATAGATAGATAGATAGATAGATATATTATAGATAGATAGATAGATAGATAGAATATAGATAGATAGATAGATAGATAGATAGATAGATAGATAGATAGAATATAGATAGAATATAGATAGATAGATAGATTATAGATAGATAGATAGATAGATAGATAGATAGATAGATAGATAGAATATAGATAGATAGATAGATAGATAGATAGAATATAGATAGAATATAGATAGATAGATAGATTATAGATAGATAGATAGATAGATAGATAGATAGATAGATAGAATATAGATAGATAGATAGATAGATAGAATATAGATAGATAGAATATAGATAGATAGATAGATTATAGATAGATAGATAGATAGATAGATATATTATAGATAGATAGATAGATAGATAGAATATAGATAGATAGATAGATAGATAGATAGATAGATAGATAGATAGATAGATAGATAGAATATAGATAGAATATAAATAGATAGATAGATTATAGATAGATAGATAGATAGATAGATAGACTATAGATAGATAGATAGATAGATAGATAGATAGAATATAGATAGATAGAATATAGATAGATAGATAGATAGAATATAGATAGAATATAGATAGATAGATAGATTATAGATAGATAGATAGATAGAATATAGATAGATAGATAGATAGATAGACTATAGATAGAATATAGATAGATAGATAGACTATAGATAGATAGACTATAGATAGATAGATAGATTATAGATAGATAGATAGATTATAGATAGAATATAGATAGATAGATAGATAGATAGATAGATAGATAGATAGACTATAGATAGATAGATAGATAGATAGATAGATAGATAGATAGATAGATAGATTATAGATAGATAGACTATAGATAGATAGATAGATAGATAGATAGATTATAGATAGATAGATAGATAGATAGATAGATAGATAGATAGATAGATAGACTATAGATAGATAGACTATAGATACATAGATAGACTATAGATAGATAGACTATAGATAGATAGACTATAGATAGATAGATAGACTATAGATAGATAGACTATAGATAGATAGACTATAGATAGATAGACTATAGATAGATAGATAGATAGATAGATAGATAGATAGATAGAATATAGATAGAATATAGATAGATAGATAGAATATAGATAGATAGATAGATAGATAGATAGAATATAGATAGAATATAGATAGATAGATAGAATATAGATAGATAGATAGATAGATAGATAGACTATAGATAGAATATAGATAGATAGATAGACTATAGATAGATAGACTATAGATAGATAGATAGATTATAGATAGATAGATAGATTATAGATAGAATATAGATAGATAGATAGATAGATAGATAGATAGATAGATAGATAGATAGATAGACTATAGATAGATAGATAGATAGATAGATAGATAGATAGATAGATTATAGATAGATAGACTATAGATAGATAGATAGATAGATAGATAGATTATAGATAGATAGATAGATAGATAGATAGATAGATAGATAGACTATAGATAGATAGACTATAGATACATAGATAGACTATAGATAGATAGACTATAGATAGATAGACTATAGATAGATAGATAGACTATAGATAGATAGACTATAGATAGATAGACTATAGATAGATAGATAGACTATAGATAGATAGACTATAGATAGATAGATAGATAGATAGATAGATAGATAGATAGATAGAATATAGATAGATAGATAGATAGATAGACAGATAGATTATAGATAGAATATAGATAGATAGATAGATAGATAGACTATAGAGAGATAGATAGATAGATAGACTATAGATAGATAGATAGACTATAGATAGATAGATAGACTATAGATAGATAGATAGATAGATAGACTATAGATAGATAGATAGACTATAGATAGATAGATAGATAGATAGACTATAGATAGATAGATAGATAGATAGATAGATAGATAGATAGATAGATAGATAGACTATAGATAGATAGAATATAGATAGATAGATAGACTATAGATAGATAGAATATAGATAGATAGATAGATTATAGATAGATAGATAGATAGATAGATAGATAGATAGATAGAATATAGATAGATAGATAGATAGATAGATAGATAGATAGATAGAATATAGATAGATAGACTATAGATAGATAGATAGACTATAGATAGATAGACTATAGATAGATAGACTATAGATAGATAGATAGACTATAGATAGATAGACTATAGATAGATAGATAGACTATAGATAGATAGATAGACTATAGATAGATAGATAGATAGATAGATAGAATATAGATAGATAGAATATAGATAGATAGACTATAGATAGATAGATAGACTATAGATAGATAGACTATAGATAGATAGACTATAGATAGATAGATAGACTATAGATAGATAGACTATAGATAGATAGATAGAATATAGATAGATAGACTATAGATAGATAGATAGACTATAGATAGATAGACTATAGATAGATAGACTATAGATAGATAGATAGAATATAGATAGATAGACTATAGATAGATAGATAGACTATAGATAGATAGATAGAATATAGATAGATAGACTATAGATAGATAGATAGAATATAGATAGATAGACTATAGATAGATAGATAGACTATAGATAGATAGACCATAAATAGATAGACTATAGATAGATAGATAGATATTAGATAGATAGACTATAGATAGATAGATAGACTATAGATAGATAGACTATAGATAGATAGACTATAGATAGATAGATAGACTATAGATAGATAGACTATAGATAGATAGACTATAGATAGATAGACTATAGATAGATAGATAGACTATAGATAGATAGACTATAGATAGATAGATAGACTATAGATAGATAGACTATAGATAGATAGATAGACTATAGATAGATAGATAGACTATAGATAGATAGATAGATAGATAGATAGAATATAGATAGATAGATAGATAGATAGATAGATAGATAGATAGATAGATAGACTATAGATAGATAGACTATAGATAGATAGATAGATTATAGATAGATAGATAGATTATAGATAGAATATAGATAGATAGATAGATAGATAGACTATAGATAGATAGATAGATAGATAGATAGACTATAGATAGATAGATAGACTATAGATAGATAGATAGATAGATAGACTATAGATAGATAGATAGACTATAGATAGATAGATAGATAGATAGATAGATAGACTATAGATAGATAGAATATAGATAGATAGACTATAGATAGATAGAATATAGATAGATAGATAGACTATAGATAGATAGATAGATAGATAGATAGATAGAATATAGATAGATAGATAGATAAACTATAGATAGATAGATAAACTATAGATAGATAGAATATAGATAGATAGATAGAATATAGATAGATAGATAGATAGATAGATAGATAGATAGAATATAGATAGATAGAATATAGATAGATAGATAGATTATAGATAGATAGATAGATAGATAG
>CM045459.1:32500-37607 GCA_024666655.1 Dascyllus trimaculatus | reverse complement strand
GTGATGAGGTGGCCTTACGTTGGTGATGAGGTGGTCTGACGTTGGTGATGAGGTGGTCTGACGTTGGTGATGAGGTGGTCTGACGTTGGTGATGAGGTGGTCTGACGTTGGTGATGAGGTGGCCCTACGTTGGTGATGAGGTGGTCTAACGTTGGTGATGAGGTGGTCTAACGTTGGCGATGAGTTGGTCTGACGTTGGTGATGAGGTGGTCTAACGTTGGTGATGAGGTGGTCTGACGTTGGTGATGAGGTGGTCTGACGTTGGTGATGAGGTGGTCTGACGTTGGTGATGAGGTGGTCTGACGTTGGTGATGAGGTGGTGTAACGTTGGTGATGAGGTGGTCTAACGTTGGTGATGAGGTGGTCTGACGTTGGTGATGAGGTGGTCTGACGTTGGTGATGAGGTGGTCTGACGTTGGTGATGAGGTGGTCTGACGTTGGTGATGAGGTGGTCTGACGTTGGTGATGAGGTGGTCTGACGTCGGTGATGAGGTGGTCTGACGTCGGTGATGAGGTGGTCTGACGTTGGTGATGAGGTGGTGTGACGTTGGTGATGAGTTGGTGTAACGTTGGTGATGAGGTGGTGTAACGTTGGTGATGAGGTGGTCTGACGTTGGCGATGAGGTGGTCTGACGTTGGCGATGAGGTGGTGTAACGTTGGTGATGAGGTGGTGTAACGTTGGTGATGAGGTGGTCTGACGTTGGCGATGAGGTGGTCTGACGTTGGTGATGAGGTGGTCTGACGTCGGTGATGAGTTGGTCCGACGTTGGTGATGAGGTGGTGTAACGTTGGTGATGAGGTGGTCTGACGTTGGTGATGAGGTGGTCTGACGTTGGTGATGAGTTGGTCTGACGTTGGTGATGAGGTGGTCTGACGTTGGTGATGAGTTGGTCTGACGTTGGTGATGAGGTGGTGTAACGTTGGTGATGAGGTGGTGTAACGTTGGTGATGAGGTGGTCTGACGTTGGTGATGAGGTGGTCTGACGTTGGTGATGAGTTGGTCTGACGTTGGTGATGAGGTGGTCTGAAGTTGGTGATGAGTTGGTCTGACGTTGGTGATGAGGTGGTCTGACGTTGGTGATGAGTTGGTCTGACGTTGGTGATGAGGTGGTCTGACGTTGGTGATGAGGTGGTGTAACGTTGGTGATGAGGTGGTGTAACGTTGGTGATGAGGTGGTCTGACGTTGGTGATGAGGTGGTCTGACGTTGGTGATGAGTTGGTCTGACGTTGGTGATGAGGTGGTCTGACGTTGGTGATGAGTTGGTCTGACGTTGGTGATGAGTTGGTCTGACGTTGGTGATGAGGTGGTCTGACGTTGGTGATGAGTTGGTCTGACGTTGGTGATGAGGTGGTGTAACGTTGGTGATGAGGTGGTGTAACGTTGGTGATGAGGTGGTCTGACGTTGGTGATGAGGTGGTCTGACGTTGGTGATGAGGTGGTCTGAAGTTGGTGATGAGTTGGTCTGACGTTGGTGATGAGGTGGTCTGACGTTGGTGATGAGTTGGTCTGACGTTGGTGATGAGGTGGTCTGACGTTGGTGATGAGTTGGTCTGACGTTGGTGATGAGGTGGTCTAACGTTGGCACACATTAAACGCCTCACCTGGGAGCGTCCTGGATCAGAGCTGCTGCTAACGGTTAGGGTCTGCATGTTGTCAGTGTTTGGTCCAGAAATGTCAGAGGATTATAAAAACCAGAGTTTCCTCAGATGTCTGGTTTAGTCCAGAGATCTTCAGTTTACCGTATTTTTCAGATTATAAGTCACACTGGATTATAAGACGCGTTAAGAGAAACAAAGCAGTCAGATAAGTCAAACTTTATTCAACTCATTCACAATAACTCTCAACATCGTTCAGCTTTAACACATAAAATATAAACTGTACTGTCACTTTTCAGTTTCTTCCTCTTCCACAAACCCATCGACCAAAGTCGCACTAAAACATTTTGACAGGTTTCTGAGCGCCGTGTATCACATTAAATCAGTTTGAAGTCAGTAAACACAACCAGAATCATATAATCACATAAGGCTGCTGTCGATGTTTAGTGTGCGTTATAGTCCAAAGAATACGGTACAGTGACAGAGGAGGAAAGAAACCAGGAAAACTTCACATGTATGTTTCTAGTACAACATGTCTCCTCCTGTTGAGGCTCTAACGTCAGGAGAACCTGGTGTGTTGAGTCTGACCAGACCAGGATCCAGCTGTTGTCCATGTTGACATGTTCACTTGATCCTGACATCATTTTAGTTGCAGCTCTGATCTGTGAACCGTAGTAAACAGGCTGAAGTGTTTAAATGAAGCTTTTAAAACATTAAAACTAGCTAACAGCGACTGGTGTACAGGATCCTTATGAGCAGCCTCCATCAGCAGGGTGGTGTTAATCACTGCTGTGTCCTCAGAGCTCAGACTTGTCCCTGCTTCAGGTCTTCCAGGTCTGATCTGGATCTTGGAGTGTCTGTTTCTGCTGACGCTGTGAATAATGGATCAGGCCCAGAGCAGCCACATAAAGGAGCCCAGATCGCCCTGAAAGCTTCTCAGATGAGCCTCATGGTGGCTGGTGTTTACTCTCCCAGCCCAGCAGACTCACACAGAAATAAAACCATCAGCAGCCTCAGTGAAGCAGCTGTTTGAAGTCTCACTCGGCCAAGTCCAGCCTGAGGCGGCCGGCGAACATCACAGGAGCCTGGTTCCTCTTAGAAACACTTTGACATTCAGAGTGAGACGCCGCCTCTCAGCCTCTCAGCCTCCCAGCCAGCCGGGTCTGGAGGAGGAACAGACCAAGACTCCCAGCAAACAGTCTGGAGCAGGTCTGAGGTTAAACTGCATTCACCAGACCAGACCTCTGTCTCCTCTGTGGACACATCCCATAATAACCAGGCCTCATAGTGACCCTGCAGCAGGACTGGAGGATCTGGGCTCTCCTGCTCGGCTCAGTGAGGTGGACTCTGGAGAGGATCTGGGATCAGGTCAGGTCTAGAGTCCAGAGTACCACTACTACTACTACTATTAAAACTAATACTACTACTAAAACTACCACTACTACTACTTCTACTGCTACAACTACTACTAAAACTAATACTACTACCACTACTATGACTACTAGACTACTACTATTACTACTACAACTACTACTAAGGCTTCGACCACATGTACAACTACTACTGCTACTGTGTCTACCATAGGGACAGCTACTACTGCTTTTACTACATTTACAACTACTCACACAGCTTCTACTATGTTTACAACTGCTCCTATTACTGCTTCTATTACATTTACAGCTACTACTACTACTGTGCCTCCTGCATTTACAACTAATACTGCTTCTACTCCATCTACTACATTTGCAGCTACTTTGTCTAAACTAGATCAGACTCTTTCCAGGGTTATAAAACCTTTAAACTGACCTGGGGTCTGTCCAGAGGGTTGGAGCTACCACAGCTGTTTAAATGACATGCAGTCAAAACCTCCTTTAAGACCCCAACAACCTCTTAAAGGCCTTAAAAAACTACTTACAGACTTCAGAAACCTCCCTTAAGACCTCAAGAACTTACTGAAAGACCTTGAAAACTTCTTAAAAACCTCCTTAAAGACCTAATATATGTCCTTAAATATCTCAGAAACCTCCCTTGAGACCTCAAGAACCTCCTGAAAGACTTCTAAAGTCTTCCTAAAGACCTTGAAGACGTTCTGAGGTGAAGCGTCTTCTGTAAACTCAGGCTAGTCCAGATGCTATGATCAGAACCACGAGGTTATCACTGGTAGAAAGAGGAGATCTGTGACCTTGAACCACGTTAGCTTCCCGTCCCTGTCCCTGTCTTGCTAACCCACATTTCATCTGGAGACCGTCCAGACGTCCTGGTTGAACCTGTCTGACTGTGGTCTGGGGGTCCTCAGGTCTGTCGGTGCTGCAGAGGATCCTGGACACGGCGGCTGAGCGGGGCTGGCAGGTCACCTCGGTCAACCTGGACACTCTGACGGAGGCGGCCTTCATCAAGCTGCTGGCCGACCTGGACTACAAGAAGGACTTCCAGATCATCATCGACTGTGAGCTGGAGCGCCTCAACTCCATCATCAACCTGGTAAGAGTCTGGGCCAGAGGACACCAGGCTTTGGTTTTGGTGGAACCACTGCAGATGCTTCAGACATGTAGAGTGGAGCGGTTCCAGTGAACTATCCTGACTCTAAGCTCAGGTTTACTTTCTAGACACCAGCGGTCGTTTGAATCCTTCATGTCTCCTGTGATCAGCTCAGGGATCGTCTGAACGTCGAGTCTCTGCTGATAAGTGGTGACGTGTTCATGGTCTTTAGAAGGATAAAAGCCTACAGGTGGGTTCTGGAGCTCAGAGGGTCACGCTAACCTCCAGCTCCGTCTGCTGCAGGACTCCAGGTTCTTCTGGAGACGTTGACTCAGGCTGACTGGTGCTCTGTTGTTGTTTGGACATTAAAAGGCCTCAGTTCTCTTAATTTAATTCACCCAGATCTAAACTGTTAATTATGGATCTATCAGCTCTAATTATTCAGCAACGCTCTATCTCACACTCTGGGTGTTAATTTCCCAGAGGATCCTGAAATCTGCCTGCTGGCGACGTTCAGCATCACAGACGTCCTACTGCCAAAATACACGAGAGCTATATGGAATCAATGATCCACTGTGAAGCTGAGAGATCTGATGACTGGTGAAGCTGTAGATCATCACTGATCGATCAGTCTGTGATCACAGTCACTGGTTCTAAACCATCTTACAGGGTAGTCTGGATCTCTGCAGTGTCTCCTAGGTAACCTCCAGGTTTAGATACCATTAATTAATCAGACCTTTATTGTGAAAGCACACAATCAGCTTCCTGTTTACATCTCCAGGAATGTAGAACAGTAAAAATACATTCAGGGTGATTCAACTGAAGGCAGCTGGACTCAGAGACGTGTCAGAGGAGACGTCATCCCAGCTCCACTCATGTCACCGAGTCTGAATGACCTGGATTCACTCGTTAAGCTGCAGACTGTAGTTTTAGTTGTCAAGCAGCTGATTTAACGAGGAAACAAACGCTGCAGAGAGAAATTAGAGCAGCACAGAGACTCATACCTGGACGATAACGAGTTCATATGAATC
>CM045459.1:0-27500 GCA_024666655.1 Dascyllus trimaculatus | reverse complement strand
CAACTACACAAACACACAACCACATGACTACACAACTACACAAACACACAACCACATGACTACACAACTACACAAACACACAACCACATGACTACACAAACACACAAACACATGACTACACAACTACACAAACACACAACCACATGACTACACAACTACACAAACACACAACCACATGACTACACAAACACACAACCACATGACTACACAAACACACAACCACATGACTACACAACTACACAAACACACAACCACATGACTACACAAACACACAAACACATGACTACACAACTACACAAACACACAACCACATGACTACACAAACACACAAACACACAAACACATGACTACACAACTACACAACCACATGACTACACAACTACACAAACACACAACCACATGACTACACAAACACACAACCACATGACTACACAAACACACAAACACACAACCACATGACTACACAAACACACAACCACATGACTACACAAACACACAACCACATGACTACACAACTACACAAACACACAACCACATGACTACACAAACACACAAACACATGACTACACAACTACACAAACACACAACCACATGACTACACAAACACACAAACACACAAACACATGACTACACAACTACACAAACACACAACCACATGACTACACAACTACACAACCACATGACTACACAACTACACAAACACACAACCACATGACTACACAACTACACAACCACATGACTACACAACTACACAAACACACAACCACATGACTACACAAACACACAAACACACAACCACATGACTACACAACTACACAAACACACAACTACATGACTACACAAACACACAAACACACAAACACACAACCACATGACTACACAACTACACAAACACACAACCACATGACTACACAAACACACAAACACACAACCACATGACTACACAACTCCACAAACACACAACCACATGACTACACAACTACACAAACACACAACCACATGACTACACAACCACATGACTACACAACTACACAAACACACAACCACATGACTACACAAACACACAAACACACAACCACATGACTACACAACTACACAAACACACAACCACATGACCACACAACTACACAAACACACAACCACATGACTACACAACTACACAAACACACAAACACACAACTACACAAACACACAACCACATGACTACACAAACACACAACCACATGACTACACAACTACACAAACACACAACTACACAACTACACAAACACACAACCACATGACTACACAACTACACAACTACACAAACACACAAACACACAACCACATGACTACACAACTACACAAACACACAACCACATGACTACACAACTACACAACCACATGACTACACAACTACACAACTACACAACTACACAACCACATGACTACACAAACACACAACCACATGACTACCCAACCACCAACCACCTCCTCACCGGTTCTGATCCGCTCCGTGTGCCTCCAGGTCCGTCTGGACGGTCTGACCGGTCGGGTCCAGTTCGATGAGCGAGGACACCGGACCAACTACAGCCTGACGGTCATGGAGCTGAGCCCCACCGGACCCAGGAAGGTCTGCTCCTGTTAGACACCGTAGACCAGCGGTCTGCAGCCACGGACCGGGTCCAGGTCTGGCTTGAACCCGGTCCGTGGAACCAGACCGCTGCTGTAGAGGGTTTAGAGTTCCTGAGAGTCAGAGGGTCTTTGAAACGTGAATGTTAACGTCTGTGACCATAAAGCAGACAAACAGCAGCAAACACACCATGTAAACGACTAACGACCAGGAGGAGACCAGACCAGACTAGACCAGAGGACAGCCTGAAGACCACCACAGGAGACGCAGACAGACCACAACGAGACGGACTGATGAGGAGGAGAGACGAAGGAACGGTAGAGACGACTGACTAGAAGAGACGTTCATGTAAACAGACAGAAGATGACAAGGAGACTAAAGACGAGCAGACGGACCCAGAACCACTGGAGGAGATGTAGAACGTAGACTGGGACACACCAAGACCAGAAGGACATGCAGACAATAAACTGATGAGGAGGAGACAGAAGGACCACAGAGACCTCAGAGACTGAAACACAGATCAGAACCTGGAGCTTATTAAGACCAGATCACAGAGAGGGAGAGACATGAAACGATGCTGATGACGAATAAAACGACCAGAGGAGACCAGGTTCTGGAGAGACAGGACCAGAACAGCAGCAGAAAAGAGACTGAGACCCCCCTCCACCGAGAAGAACCAGGTCCTAGTTCTGGTTCTTAGTTGGTTCTAATCCAGTTCCTCCTAAGAACCTGTTTGGAGTCCAGTTGGAGCCATTGGGTCACCATAAAACCACTACGCTAGCATCCATTACATAGCAGTTAAACAAACGCAGTAAGTTGATGATAATATCTATGTTTATCTCTATAGATGGTCTTAAGGCTGATTGTGAGGCGGAGGTCCTCCTGTTGCCTGGACACATCCGTGATCACGCTACTGGTGGGACACAACTGTAGCGGATTTCAGGTCAACAGTTTGTGGTAAACTTCCAGGAGTCATTCCAATACATGTGTGATGGGACCAGGGACGTCCTGGAGAACAAGGACACTAATTAGCGCTTGTGTGTCCCTTTCCACCGTTGATGGTTGGTCACCATAACCCCGCCCCCAGCCCCTGACGTACTCGGTGCTTAGCTCTGGACCAGCAAAGAGTTGGTGCTTGCTGAGCTCCAGTTTATAGAACCTGGAGTCGGTGCTTAGGTGGTGGAAACACAAAGAAGTGGAGCTGAGTCAGGCTCTGGATCTGGACTAGACCTGGAACCAGCTCAGTGGAAAAGGGGTAGCAGAGACCCAGAGAGACACAAAATGAGACAGAAATGAAAAAACAAGCAGAGACATGAACAGATTCCTGTAAAAGACATAGAACTAAACCTAAAAGCTGGAGTGTTGTTGAATCATTAGACATGTTTCCCCTCCAGGTGTCTCTTGTGTCCAGGTAGACCTCATCACTAACCATTCGTTGGCTCTGTCCTCTCCCTCAGATCGGCTTCTGGAACGAGAAGCGAGGCTACGTGAACACGGCCGTCTACAGGCCGGTCCAGGAGGAGTTCCACGGCCTGCAGAACAGAACCTACGTGGTCACCACCATCCTGGTAGGAAGCACAGCTAAAACCAGTTTGTGATGCACCGAAACAGCACAGGGTCTAGTCGTAGAGTTAACATCCTGCTGGTCGCTGTCCTCCAGCCCCTTTAAGAGGTTCTTATTGTGATTCTTTAGTTACTAAAACAGTAAAACCCTACTTTCACATTAAAGCCTGATAATAAACTGAATTATAGTTCAACAGTCACAGGAGACGTGGTCCTGAACTCACTTATTGTACATCACATAACGTTTCCACTGTGGTCCTCACAGAACCAGAGTGTTCATGAAGGTATCTCACCTGGAAAACAGCCACAGGATGAGATGCAGGCAGATTATTGAGACAACCTGCTGCCAACAGACACACAGGTATCATAATCAGATGAAAACAGGTCTGCAGAGGAGCCACAAAGGAAGAAAAACCTGAGCTAAAAGACTTTAAAGGACCAGAACCCATAAGCCCCATGTGGTCTAGTGCTTAGGATTCCTGGTTTCACCCAGGTTCTACTCCCGGTATGGCAGTGGTGACCCAACAGGTTAAGACCTGGTCTACTGATCAGAAGGTCAGGGCCCCTGAACAAGGCCCTTAACCCTTCCTGGTCCAGGGGCCGAACCATGGCTGACCCTGACTCTGACCCAACTGGGACATGAGGAAAACTAACAGCTTCCTTCAGGATTAATAGAGTATATAACATTGCAGCCTCTGATGTAAACGTTCTCCGTGTGTCCTGCAGGAGGCGCCGTACATGATGCTGAAGAAGAACCACGAGCAGCTGGTCGGGAACGACAGGTACGAAGGCTACTGCGCAGAGCTCGCCTCAGAAATCGCCAAACACGTCGGCTTCAGCTACCGACTGGAGCTGGTGGGCGACGGGAAGTACGGAGCCAGAGACGCCGAGACCAAGATGTGGAACGGGATGGTGGGAGAGCTGGTGTACGGGGTGAGGAGCATCGTAGCATCTGGGCTAGTCCAGATGCTACGGCTGAAACTGTAGTTCTGAGGATGTTGGTAGAGAACAGTCCACCAGTGAACATAAGAACAATCTGGGAACTAAAAACAAACTTCACACTGAAAACATTACTAGAACTCTGCAGAACCTTCTCAGAACTATTTCCAACAACACATTTAATTAAGATTAAAACCTGACAGAGACCGCAGGACTCCAGTCTTTGAATTACAACAGGGCTAAAGAGAGTCAGTGAACATCTGGATGTCTGTGGCTGAGTTGGTCTGTCTGAGCTCCACATGTTTGAATAGTTCCTCTGAGTTAAATCAGGTGAACAGGAAGTGGAGGGTGTGTGGTTTGTTCCTGAAAACATCTGTCCTGTGTGAGCCTCCATCAGAGATGAGCAGAGACAGCTGGACAGATGTTTCTGGGTGAACCGGTGTTGAACATCAGCTGTGGTCTTCTGCAGAAGGCCGACGTGGCCGTGGCTCCGCTCACCATCACTCTGGTCCGGGAGCAGGTCATCGACTTCACCAAGCCCTTCATGTCTCTGGGGATCTCCATCATGATCAAGAAGCCCACCAAGTCCAAACCGGGCGTCTTCTCCTTCCTGGACCCGCTGGCCTACGAGATCTGGATGTGCATCGTGTTCGCCTACATCGGAGTCAGCGTGGTGCTGTTCCTGGTGAGGCTGCAGTCCGTCTTCAGTCTGACAGGGGGATAGTTAGTGGAGCTGCCAGGTTTAATGTGTGAGAAATAAATGGACAAATCAGAATGTCTGTGCAGAGAAACACGTCCAGCTGTGAACCAAAGCTTCCATCCACTAAGGTCCATGTTTACCATGACAGTCTCTAGTTCCAGTCACTCCTTTAACTCCTGGACATCACTGAAACATGAATTTTTATCGCACAAAACAATTATTTTGGTTCTTTCCTTCATTTATTAAAGCTCTTCTGGAAATATGACTACATCTGCTGGATCATGAACAAACACAGAAACTTGAATTATCAGTTTCAGTGACGTAGAAAGTTGTTAATCAGATTTTCTTAGCTTCATGGCCTCTTAGCTTCTCCTGAGTGATTCTGATCGACTACAGCTGCTGACTCCTCTGAGCCAGTTTAACTAGAACCACTGATCCACTCATTAGACTCAGACACTACAGAGGGAAAGTCTGAGGAGCTCAGCAAAGATCTGAAGGAGCAAATCATCGACGATCAGGCTAGAATGAAGGTTCTAGACTGGTCCCCCCAAAGTCCTGACTTAGACCATCAAGAACCTGAAGAAACCAGTCTGAGTCATGGAGACGACACATTTAGTTGGACTGAACTGGTTCTGACCAGAAGAGTCAAAGAGGAACCAGAAGAAACGGACCAGTTTAACATTAATGTATGTTTGTTTATGGTCCATGTTCCAGAAGACCTTTACTAGATCTATGGAAGAACCAGATCCATGGTAGCTGTTTCATAACATACTTCAACACTCATCAATGATCTCCTTCGTGCTTCAGGTGAGTCGCTTCAGTCCTTATGAGTGGCAGGGAGACGACTCTGATGATGAAGATGAAACTCTGCCCTCCTCTGCCTCACGGAGACCTCTGCCGACTTCTTCATCGGAGCTCACTCAGTCTCCAGGTATCATCTTCATCTTCATCACCACCGTTCTACTGAAGGCCTTGAACCTGGGCGCTGATCCGTTTGCTTCTTCCAGGGAACCAGAACCAGCAGAAGGAGAAGGAGACTCCAGAACACACCAACGACTTTGGGATCTTCAACTCTCTGTGGTTCTCTCTGGGAGCCTTCATGCAGCAGGGCTGTGACATCTCGCCCAGGTAGGACACCTGAGGTCACATGACCACCGTCTGGTCTGTGACACGTAGGAGGAGATGTTAACTTAATAATCAGAAAGAGAAGGAAGAATGAAAAGAGCATTTCTTTGTGATTCTGAACCGATTGATAAACGTAAAACCGACCGTTTGATTTAGCCTCCAGTTTCAGCAGATGTCAGTGGACTTCAATGACTGCAGTAAAACCAGAGACAGAAAACAAACCAGTAAAACCAGTTCCACTGTGATGTTTGGTCTGGGTCACTGAACTGGAGTCACAGCTAAGACCTAGAGTCTGATTTTATTCAGTCAGATCATTTAGAATCAATGGTCGGCTCTGAGAATCACAAGACTTCAAACCCGTAGTTCTGTTAGCCTGTTAGCCTGTTAGCATGTTCCAGGGCTGAACGCTGTTTCAATGTGAGTCTGTTTCATTCTCAGGATCACAAAATAAAAGCTTCCATATGGCGTACTGACATCTACAGACTTTATTACCTGTTTATTTATAAGAGGCAGGGATCACTCTTAGCTCCAGTTAGCACCTGTTAGCTCCTGGTGGGTCCTATTAGCTCCTCTTAGCTACAAATCGTTCTTGATGTCTCCTTTTACCTACAGGAAGTTCCAGATATCTCCTGGGGGTTCCTCTGAGCTCCTGATATGTTCCATTAGGTCTTGTCAGGTACAAATAGCTCCTGTTAGCTTCTAATATTTCCTGGCAGAGCCTAATCCCTCTGTTTACCTCCTGATATCTCCTGTTAGCACCTGATGTCTCCTCTTACCTACAGAAAGCTCAGAAGTCAATTCGGCCTGCTTCTGTTAGCGCTAACTAGCTGCTCTTTGCTTCACTCTGCAGTAATGTTTCTGTCAGCTCCAGAAATCTGCTGTTAGTACTTTTGAGTTCCAGATGGCTGCTGTTAGCTCTGATTAGCTTCTCTTTGCTCCATTTCCTTGCCTTTGGCTGTGGTCACTTCCTGTTAGTGCCATTTAGCTCCAGATAGCTTATGTTAGCTACTGATGGCTCCTCTTGGCTGCAGCTAGCTCCTGTTAGCTCCACTTGGCTCTTGTTAGCTCCTGTTATCCCCAGATGTTTCTCGTTGAAAGCTTTAGAACATATTTATTTATTCATTCTTACTGTGAACTGAACGCCTTCATTTCCTGAGGTCTGTTGACCCAACTTTATCGATATTTCCTGTAAAGAAGGGGAGCGTTTGGTCTGGTTCATCCTCCAGGACCAGACCAGAGTCTGGATAGAAGTATGTTTTTGGAGTGAAGAACTGGTTCAACAGACTGGGATGAAGCTAAACACGAGATCAGAGCTTCATGTAGATCCTCTTGGAGGCTTTTATTTTGAAGACTGTGAAAGACTTCCCTCAAAGCCAGTTGGTAGCTGAGATGTTGTGGTTCAGTCCCAGTGAAAGGTGGAGCTCTGAACACTGTGAACTGGTTGATTCCTTGGCTGGTTCTCTGCAGGTCTCTGTCGGGTCGCATCGTGGGAGGAGTCTGGTGGTTCTTCACCCTCATCATCATCTCCTCGTACACGGCCAACCTGGCAGCCTTCCTCACCGTGGAGAGGATGGTCTCCCCCATAGAGAGTGCAGAGGACCTGGCCAAGCAGACGGAGATCGCCTACGGTACTCTGGACGGAGGGTCCACCAAAGAGTTCTTCAAGGTGAGACCACTCTCCTTACCTCATAGTGATGTCTGGAGTTACCTGTGAGGGCTGCTGCCTGCTGGCCGTTAGTCAGACGATCTCTGGTGGTCCTCTACCTGCATCAGATGAGTCCATTATTCTTACCAGCAGCAGGAACAGACGTGTTATAAACATGACCTGGTCCAACCTGACGGAGGCTGTCAGGTCTGACTGACTTGGTGTTTACAGAGGAGTGTAGACTTGACATGTGGATGGAAGCTTTAGATCCCAGAAGGCAGCAGCGTGATGTTTGTTTCTCCCCTCAGCGCTCAAAGATCGCCGTGTTCGAGAAGATGTGGTCGTACATGCGCAGCGCCGACCCGTCAGTGTTCGTCAAGAACACCAACGAGGGCGTGATACGGGTCAGGAAGTCCAAGGGGAAGTACGCCTACCTGCTGGAGTCGTCCATGAACGAGTACATCGAGCAGAGGAAGCCCTGCGACACCATGAAGGTGGGAGGAAACCTGGACTCCAAAGGCTACGGGGTGGCCACGCCCAAAGGGTCTCCGCTCAGGTACGATGTGGAGGCGTCGCTGTGTTCGTGTCGTCCTGTGGCGTCTGTTTCTGTGGAATTATTCAAGTCCTGCACAATATATCAAGCTGATATATTATTAGTGTTGCTCTGATACTGGCCTCTGCAGCGCCCCCTGCTGTGTGGACGTCTACCTGTGAAACCAGTGGTCATGTGATCAGAACCAGATAGAAACAGCTGGGGCTCTTCTACCGTTTAGAACTGAGCTGTTAGGAGGACAGAGGAGTCACATTCATCTCGTCTTCTTCTGGAGGACCAGGAAGACAGAAAGGTTCCTCCTCTTCATCTTCTTCAGAAGGAAGGTGAGGAACGGTGGTCCTCTGTCTTCATACTTCCTCTTCTTCTGGAGGAGGAACAAGATGAGAAAGATTAAGAAGTTAGAGGAAGACTCCTTCTCCTTCTTCCTCCACCTCCTCCTACAGATGAAGACGCAGAGGAACATTTCTCCTCTTTGTCTTCTTCTGGAGAAGGAGGAAGATGAGGATTTGTCCTCTTCCTCCTCTTCATCTAAACTGTTTACGTCAGTCATCCTGAAGAAGAGGAGTCCACCTCTTTGTCCCGTTGTTCCCTCCTGAGGAAGAGGAGGACGTACATGAAAAGAAAGACTCCTTCTCTTCTGGAAGACGATTAGTCCTCCTCTTAAAAAACACGAAGAGGAGGAGTCTTCATGGTCCAGAGGAGACGAAGGGATCTCCTCTTCATCCTCCTATGAAGATGACTCCTGTCCTTAGACTGTGTGAAAGCTCCTCCAGTCTACCAGGATGAATCTGACCGTCTGTAACGTTAAACTCTGACTGGCGTAGTTTTTAAACGTCCAGCTGCTGAATCCAACTAGAGCCTCAGCAGAACCACCAGAACCCAGTGAGACCAGTTCTAGAGGTACTGGAGACGTCTGCTCACCAGGAGCTGCTCCAGACGCTGCAGAAGATTTAACCCAGATCAGTGTGTCAGTCTGTTTACTGTCCGTCTGTCTGTCTGTCAGCCTCCTAAACTGTCTCTCTGTCTGTCTTGTCTCTCTCTCTCTTGTGTGTCTTTGTCAACATGTCTGTCTGTCTGTCTGTCTGTCTGTCTGTCTGTCTCTGCATCACCAGAACACTAAAAGTTACCTTCACTCTGTGTGTCTGTGAGCTGCTGCCAGGTAAAACCTTCATCTGACTCACCTGGTCGAGCCTCATTCATAGAGCCTCCTCCTGATCTGCTGCTAAACCAACAGCTTTGATCGGTCAGTCGCTGCTTTATTTATTTCACAGTCAGATTTTAATCCTTTTAAATCACATTTCTACTCAGGAGTGTGACGCTGCTTTTACCTGTCCTCCTAGCTTCAATCGTAGCATCTGGACCAGCTGGAGTTTATGGAAGACGTTCCACCTCTCGTCCAGGACAGGAGGAGGAACGTCTCCTAGAAACTCAAGCTGGTTACTGACTGATGGATGTGTGAGGAAATCTGTTTATGAGGTCTTTCACGGGGTTTTCAAGGAGTTTGAGGACTTTCAGTAGGTTTTCAAGGTCTTTAGGAAGACTTTAGAAGTCTTTCAGGATGTTGTTGAGGTGTTAAAAGAGGTTTTTGAAGTCTTTAAATAGGTTTTTAAGGTCTTTAAGGAGGTTGTTGATGACTTCAATGAACTATTCAAGACATTCCAGGAGATATTTGAGGTTTTAAGGGTCTTCAAGGATGTTTTTGAGATATTTAAGGACATATTTTAGGTCTTTAAGGAGGTTCTTGTGGTCTTAAGGGAGGTTTCTGAAGTCTTTAAGTAGGTTTTTAAGGTCTTTAAGGAGGTTGTTGACAACTTCAATGTATTATTCAAGGCGTGAAGCCTCTTGGACTAGAGGTGGAACGTCTTCTAGAAACTCCAGCTAGTCCAGATGCTATGATTTAAACCACGAGGACGACCAGGACCTGGACGACTGAGGACCTCCACAGACATGTTTTAACTGTTTTATGTTGTGTTTGAAGAGAAAGAAATTCTGGACTGAAGGACCCAAACAGTGAAACAGTCATTTAAACATGTCCAGAAATATAAGAGACAACAGTTCAGCTGCTGGTCCTCCCAGTCATCAACATGATGGCCTCGTATTTATCAGGGCTTCAGGTTGTTTTAATTTTCTGACATGAGGACTTTGGGAAACACGACTATGCTACTAAACCAAACCACTGACTGGTTCATCAGCGTTAGTGTTGAAGAACGAGGGGCTGTTGGTTTACCACCTCTACACCGGACATGTCCTGTGTATGTGTGGATGCTCTGGACCACCCAGTACTGGTTTGTTCTACTGGGCGGAGGATAGGAAGATAAACTGACTGACTTTAAACAGGAGTTTGTTTTTCCTGACAGCAGCTTCTGAAAGTCATGTTCTCTCCTCGTCTTTGTTTCAGACATCAGTGGACGATGCGTCCATGTTCTTATCAGATGTTCTGTAAGAGAACATCTCGTTCTCATTCTTTCTGCCTCACATCAGCATTTTCCAGCCGACCCAGAGTCCCACAAAGACTCCGCTCACCGTCTGAACGCTTCTTTTGTTCCTCTGAAGCTATTAAATCTCACAAACCTCTGATGTCGTTTCACAATCAGCAAATCAGCTTCACTCGGCCGCTTCAGTGAGATCAAAAAAGTAAATCACTCACCGTTTTAAGAAAGAGCACATGAAGGAGTCCGTCAGCGATCAGTTGCCTAGCAACACAGCTGAGTTAAAGCACTTGGATGCTGAGCGTTTAGTCTAACGAGCATCAGAACATCAGCTCTGAGCAGAGTCTGTCTCTGGGTCGGTCGACTCTCAGCAGAAGACAGGAATAACTCATCCTTCCATCGGCCTCCTGCCTCCTGCTGTCTCTGCTTTAAACACATGTGGAGAGTCTTGTTCCAAAGTGGCCCTGTTCACACATGAGCTTCATCCAGCCAGACTCCTGCACAGACTGTATATAAACATGGATGAAGCGTTCTGTCTGACAGCCAGCAGGGGGCGCCGCCTCTGGTTGGACAAGCTGATAGGTCATGAGCAGCTCCTCACCTGATGTGTTCCCTCAGTAAACATTCTCCTGATGAGCTCATGGTCTGAACCTGTAGCTCCTCTGATACAACACGATGTTGGTTGGATAACTGATGGTCGTATTTAGAGGAAAACCACCACAGAGCAGGAGATGTTTGAAGGTTCCTCTGGTTCTCACTCAGATCCACCCCCACCCACCATGTCCAGTTTTAAATGACCCAGACTCCAGACTCCAGGCTCTAAAACGTCCGTCTACGACCCAGCAGGAGACGTCTCGATGCTACGTCCGTCTTTATATACAGTCTGTGTTCAAGTGCTGTGAGAGAGTCACGATCTGTAGCTGCTGATCCGTGAACATCACACCAGCTCACCATCAGTGATTCAGCCCAGTGTGATGTGAAGAAACACCGAGTCTTAAACACCTGAGCTCTGGCTGGAGGTCATTAACCTCCACAGAAGTCTCTGTCATGGTGCCCGCTGCTAGCTGAACTCCCACAATGCTCGGTATCGTAAACAGGGAAACAGAATCAGCTGCTAATAATCGGGTCTCAGTGTCGACTAAACACATTAAAGATGGTGACTGTCTGACAGACTGCTGGGACTCGGCTGGATGATCCAGGAGCAGGTT
This sequence comes from Dascyllus trimaculatus, assembly GCA_024666655.1. NCBI lineage: Eukaryota > Metazoa > Chordata > Actinopteri > Pomacentridae > Dascyllus > Dascyllus trimaculatus. Next base: position 15,726 of record CM045459.1, on the reverse strand, counting down.
CATGTTTTATCATCTAGTTGTTGGAAGCAGATAAATCCACCCTGACCAGCGCTTAGAGACAGGTGTAATCCAGGTAGCTCCTAGGAACAGCTGGGTCTTGATTCTCTCCATGCTGATGTGTCTAAAACATTCAGATGTGTTGTTGTTTCTGTGCTGTTTCTTCAAATACAAGATGCACTTTAGAACAAAACTCCTCTGCTGCTCTCATTACATCCTTTCAAACTGCCCATTGATCAGGCATCTCCATGGAAACATCCAGCGACCTTCTGGGCATCGCTGGTCTGTAAAGGGGAACAACAGCAACGATTCGGTTCCACAGAAAGTTTAATTCAAACCTGAGCCACATCGTTCTGTCACTAGCTCCACCCTGGAAGAACATGTGGCTGCTGTTCCTCCTTTACTGATCAGAACATGAGTTAAAGTGAGTGAAGGTCTGATCTGCAGTCGTCAGTAACAGGACTCATTTTGCTGCTTTTCAGCCCAGAACAGAATCAGATGTTGTTTCCATCACAGACAGACTAACCTTCCAGCTGCAGCTGAGACCAGTGGAGCTACTGGGACCAGACCAGTGACACCATTTCTGACCTAGACGTGGATTTAAACAAGTCTGTTCAGTCTTTGTTTGGCTACGATCTGAGCAGACGCAACAGCGAAGCTCTTAGCAAACATTTACAAGCATTGATCAGACCGAAACTTTGGAATTTTAAAAGCAGTTCTGATCTTTGAAAGCCTCAGTAAATCTAGTGAACTCCATCACTGACATCACAACTAAAGCAAGAGGCACCGTCACTCTGCTGGACACGAGACTCAACTCATTCACAGTGATTGTTTATCCGACCAGCAGCTTTCTTCAGGCTGGAAATGACAGACAAGAGTCAGTAGTCAGGAAGGCACTGAACTATCTCTGTTCTTACTAAAAGCACCTCGTCAGAATGATTCCTGCTGCTTTAAACTGTACAGATACTTGACAATATGCAGCTTCTCTGCCGCTCCAAATGGTCCTGGTCATTTCTACACTGTATGGAGAGAACAGCTGCTGCAGTGGTTCACTGGGCAGAGACTGAAAAACTACCAACAAGACAAGGATGTGAAACCTGGAGATGACATGGGGAAGAAAACACAATAAGGACACATGGGAGGCCAGATCTAAACTATCAAGACCAGGAACCTCACCCTCATAGATCTGGAGATCAACACAGGAACACAATCCAGGTGGAGACACAAAACAACCACAAAGAGACACAAAACAACCACAAAGAGACACAAAACAACAACAAAGAGACACAAAACAATAACAAAGAGACACAAAACAATAACAAAGACACACAAAACAACCACAAAGAGACACAAAACAACCACAAAGAGACACAAAACAACAACAAAGAGACACAAAACAACAACAAAGAGACAAAATGACAACAAAGAGACACAAAACAACCACAAAGAGACACAAAACAACAACAAAGAGACACAAAACAACCACAAAGAGACGCAAAACAACAACAAAGAGACACAAAACAACAACAAAGAGACACAAAACAACAACAAAGAGACACAAAACAACAACAAAGAGACAAAATGACAACAAAGAGACACAAAACAACCACAAAGACACACAAAACAACCACAAAGACACAAAAAAACAACAAAGACACACAAAACAACAACAAAGAGACACAAAACAACAACAAAGACACACAAAACAACAACAAAGAGACACAAAACAACAACAAAGAGACACAAAACAACCACAAAGACACACAAAACAACAACAAAGAGACACAAAACAACCTCAAAGAGACACAAAACAACCACAAAGAGACGCAAAACAACCACAAAGAGACACAAAACAACCACAAAGACACACAACAGACGGGTGGAACTAAATTCCAGTGTAAACTTACAGAAAGCCTGTCAGAGAAGAAGCGTCTGATGTAAACCCACAGAGCCTCTCCAGCTCGTCGTCTTCGTCGTTGTCGGTCGTCTCTTGTTCAGGTCGTTTCCAGTCTGAAGGAAGCTGCTGGTCTGACACTGATTCACTGTGAGTCTCAGTCTGGTGTCGTCGTACCAGTCTGGCCTCGACCACCTCAGAGACAAACACTGAGGAGGTTTATCTGTTGTTTCCTTTGGCTTTTTGAACTGTAGTACTTCACATTATGCACGGAGACACGGCTGGCTACAGCCGAGTCATTTGTTTTACAGAAATACTAAATAAAGATGGCCGCCACTGTGATGTGTCACATTCCTGGTCATATTCACATCAGCCAGACGTCATCTCCTGACAGTTTAACCAGACCAGTTTAGAGGCAGGTGAAGTCAGACTAGCATCAGTGCTGTGTGTCACCTGAACGTTCTACTGGTAGAAGTCACTGGTGTGGTCCTGTGATCCCAGTTGAAGCTGCAGCCGTCCAAACTGGACCTGTCTGGATGAAGAGCAGCGACCTCCAGCCACCATCCATCCCACGACACCACCCTGCTGTCATGTTACTGTGTTCACTCTTTAACACACGCTTCCTTATTGTTGCTATCGTCCCGTAGAAACCCTGTTAACTTGGCAGTGTTAAAACTGAACGAGCAGGGCCTGTTGGACAAATTGAAAAACAGATGGTGGTATGACAAGGGCGAGTGCGGCACCGGGGGAGGGGACTCCAAGGTCAGATCACCGTGACCCCGACGGGTAACGACAGGCAATGAAACACCGGGGTAACCGGCAACACCACAGCAACAGCAGCACAAACACTCCGGACGGCAGCCGAGACACCTGAACACACCGCCTGCTGATCCTCAGGGCGTTCAGCTGAACCTGTAGTAGTCCAGAGATCCTCCATCAGTACATGGAGCTGCTGGTCGCTAAGAAGCAGCAAAACCAACCGACAGATTACATGAAGGTGTGATGAGCTTTAAACCCAGAGTCTGTTCCAGCAGCTGAGTTCTAACTCAACACTGTAATGTTCAAACCTCGTCCTGCCAGGTCTTTTCTCAACAGTTTATTGGTATTTTACAGGATTTAGAGGTTTTTTTAAATTACAAACATTAGAAAGTTTAATTTACATGTTACCTGTAAAAAAACAGGCCTAAATTAAATCATGTTAAACGGCCGTCTGCAACCTTTTAGCACCACGGACCGGTTTCAAGCACGACAATGTTCTATGGACCGGTCATCGAGTGCAGTGACCACTCAGATGAACTGAAGCATGGTGGTGGCAGCATCATGACATGAAGCATGGTGGTGGCAGCATCATGACGTGAAGCACGGTGGTGGCAGCATCATGACGTGAAGCACGGTGGTGGCAGCATCATGTGGGGATGCTTCCTAGCAGGCCCCGGTTTCAAGCAAGACATCGAGCTCAATGACCGGTCCGTAGAACATTGTCTTGCTTGAAACCAGTCTATGGTGCTAAAAGGTTACAACTTTTTTTTAATTTAACATTGTTTTTTTTAAATTAAAAGTGTCCTAAATGAATAAAACTACTTTTTATTGCTAAATTTGTTTTTACTTTTCCAAGTCTAGAGTCTAGTTTCCAGAGACGTTTGTTTTTATTAATTTTGGCGGGAAACGAGCACAGAGGGAAGTGACGGGAAGACGATCTGGTCATTTTTCAAAATAAAACACCCTGCGGACTCCGCCGGAAATAAAATAAAATGTTTTTATTCTCTCTGTGCGGCCCGGTGGTTTGGGACTGCTGGTTTAAAACATCACAAATCATTATTTTCACTAAAGGCACTGTAATATTTACCATTCAACAGGAACATGACAGTTTATCTGTGAATCGGTTCACAGATATTTGCTGGTATATTAAAGATTAAAAGCTGGTAAACACTCGACTAAAGTGTTAGTTTACATATTGTCACTGTTTTGTCGAATTACAAATAAAAATCACTATTAATCAACATGTTAGCTGCAAAAAATATAATTAAAATTAAATAAATAGAAAACAGGTCTAAATTGTAAATAAGTTACTCATTATTTTACAGTATTTAACTGTTTCACTGCACCAGCTAAAATAGAATGGTTGTCAGATGTTCACCTGTATTTGACAGTGAACTTTGTGTATTTTAAGGGTTGAAAAACGGAGAATATTTACTTTTAAACCGTGCTTTGTTAGATTACAGGTAATGTGTGGTAAAAATCACAGATTAAATATGAAACAACTCGACTGTAGAAATGACTCTGAAGATAAAAAGACTTCAGACATGCGGAGCCTAAAAAGTAAAAACATATACGAGTTATTACATGACTACAGAATTAATCAACCACCGTCCTGTTCAGTAGAACCCCTGCTGGATCAGCCGGCCCCCCATCCATGGACCCTCTCTATTCCGAACCCTACACTCTGAGCCTCCAGAGTCCAGACCACGGTGTGTTTCCTGGTTCTCGTGTCTGAACGAAGCCCTTCTGATCGCGCCCCGGAGTGTTTCCAGCTCTTGCCGGTTACCCAAAGTGATATAGTAATACACATCTCGCACGTAGGGAGTCAGGCCAGAGCAGCTAGATGGAGTATTAACGCATATCACTTTGACGCTGACATTTGAACTAGACTGTTTCTGTGTTTGTGGCTGTTTTCGGTTGTTTCTGTTGGTTTTGTTGAGCTGTTCTACTGCTGACGCCTCTGTTAATGAAGCCGCTGCCGCCGCCACTGCTGCAGCAGCTGATCAATAACATAAGATAACATGGAGGTGCATAATGTTATTTATGTTATTCCCACCCCCCACCCCCTCCTCTGAAGAATCCCAGTAAACCTAGCAGTACTGAAGCTCAATGAACAAGCCGTCTTAGACAAGTTGAAAAACAAGTGGTGGTATGACAAAGGGGAGTGTGGACACAAGGACTCCGGCAGAAAGGTCAGTGCTGGAGTCACTCTGAAGGTCATGTGTTGGTTTTACCCCCCACCTGCCCCCCACCTGCCCTCTATCTGTCCTCTGCCTGTCCTCTGCCTGCCCTCTACCTGCCCCCATCTGTCCTCTATCTGCCCCCTACCTGTCCTCTATCTGCCCCCTACCTGCCCCGTCCCCCGTCAGACCCCAGCAGATACACTCTGAAAGAAAAAGTCTTCGTCCTGATCTGGTTTTTCCGTGTTCCAGTCGACAGAAACACCTGGCGGCACTGTGCCTCCTCTGAGCCTCTAGTGGCTTCATTTCAGCCCAGTTCAGAGCAGAATCAGAGGACTGAGGTGGACTCAGGAGGTAAATACGAGGCTACAGCTGGTTGGTTTCACTTCATGCAAAGACGAGGAACAAGGACCAGAAAGACTGAAAGAGGACGGGGTGTTTTGAAGCTACTTCTTGGTTCTGACCGACGATGAAGGCGACATCTTCACTAGTAGATCAGGATTAAAGTTTCCCATCAGAGGAAAGACCAGCAGAAAGATGGACTCATATGAATTCAACGACTTCAGCCTACTTAAAAAATAAAAACACAAACAAATAAAGAAGTAAAATAAAGCAGCAGTCTGAAAACCTTTTTGTACCATGGACCAGTTTCAAGTGGGCTGCAACAATGAACCGAACCGAACCACTGAGTACAGAGGTGAACCGCCGTATGAACATTTTAAGACTACTAAGAACAGCCGATGTACAAAAGAGTTTTAATTATGAACCTCGTAGTGTCCACAGTTGTGTTGGACCTTCTCCGTCTCACAGCTGTACACAACTAAAAACAAGTAGGAGTTTCCAGGGGAACACAGGATGTGACGGACCGTTTGTTCTGTGACATGTAGCTAGCTAATGGGATGCTAATGCTAACAGCTGGAAGTCGCTCCGCCGTGGTTAAAACCACCCGTCTGGGATCACTTGGGTTTCCTGGTAAAGTATGAAAAAGGAGTAAAACAAGTGGACCAGACCAAAGATGTAAGGAGCTCCAAACGAGGAGAAAGTATGGTGTTTATTATCTGTCATAACTCTGGTTTTACTTGGTCGATCAACACGATTCAAAGACTGGTAGATAGTTAGAAATCCACACTTTGGACACAAGTTGAAACAGAGACTCAGCGAGGCATCTTGATGCTACGTCATCTTAAATTGGTCATGTCATTTTACGCATCTGCGCGTCCGTCGACTCCAGAGGGTCCCATACTGAACCGAACCGAACCATGATGTCTGTGTGCCGTTACAGCCCTGCTTGAAACCAGTCTGTGGTGCAAAAGGCTGCAGACTGCTGGTCTCCAGTCCACCAGAGTTCTACCATCCTAGAACTGAAACACCTCTCAACGTTTTAAAGTTTCAGGCTGCGGAAACAGACTTCCTGAAGCCGTGACGAAGACCCTGATGTCCACCTCCTGACTGGTCGCTGCGTGTCCGTCCAGTTCTGGTCCAGTTCTGGTCCAGTTCTGGTCCAGGTTAAACAGACGAGGTGTTTGCTTTGGACAGAAGCAGGTTTTGTGTGTCTCAGATCAGAACCAGCTGTAGCCTCGTATTTAGCGCCACCAAGAGTCTCGTTGAGCTTCATGACAGTGAGACTTCTGTGAGCTTTAGGGCTTTTTGTTTCAGAGTGGATCTCTGCTGCTCCGCTGACCATCCTGCAGAACTGAAGGTTAAATCAATTAAAGCATCCACAGCTCTGACGGCAGTAAAACCCTCCGCTCCAATCTTCCACAGAGCCGCCGCAGTGCGCCCTGTATTTTTCTAAAACTCGCTTCAAAGACAAATTTATGCAAATTGCTGGGAGCCGGCGCCAGGCTTCAGTCGCCTCTGACAAAGCAGACTTTGAGAGATAAGGGGTTCTGGTGTCTCCAGATCAGGAGCCCATCAGAGGATTTCTCTGCTCAGCTTCCTTCTGTTCTGCAGAATAATCTTTGGTCAGCACAGCTGGCTGGAAGCAGCCGCAGACAGACGGACCGATGAGCGACGGACTTTAACTGGTGGATCCTGACTTTATTTGCAGCTCTGAGACCAGAGAAACACCAGGTCTGAGTTCAAAGAAGGAAGCTAACTGGCTGAAGCCACGTCTCTGTTCACATGTAGAAGTCCTGTTTGTGTCCTGGAGTCTCTGCCGTCTCTCTGTCTGTGGCTGCTGGAGTTAAAGCCCCGACCACAGCCTCACCCTCCTCACCCTCCTCACCCTCCTCCCTCTGCCTCCCACACACTGATGGTCGTCTCCAATCTGTCATGTGCCTCCTGTTTCCTCTGAACACCGAGCAGCAGAGCGTCACTAACCACCGGGAAATGTTCATCAGTCTGTCCACAAACGGCAGCTCTAACGTCAGACTGAAGCTCAGCGAGGAGTAGAGTCATCCTGAAACTGATCGGTTATTAACTGGACCACATGAGGCCACACTGATGACCTGTTTACCACGAGCACAGGAGCTGACATGAGAACAAACAGAGGCGTCAGATAAGCCTGTCGGAGACGATGGAGGCAGCTGAGTGTGGATCACCCAGACTGGATCCAGACAGGTCTTTCATTTGAATCAGAATCTGTGGTGACGTATTGAACTGGAGAGCCTTCAGACGGTAGAGATTTAACCAGACAACACCAGGTTTACTCACAGATGATCCACCTGAAGGTCTGGTTCTGATGGATTCTGGTTCTGGTCTAGAGCTCTTCAGTTTCGACTGTTGAATTAAAAATATTAATTAAAATCCAGACCAGAGACGATCCTCAGTTTATCCTTTATGGTAGAAATAAATAATAAAAACTACCTCAGACAGGAAATTAACCAACATGCTTTAACTCTGAATACACGTGTTTACATCCACCGCTTTAATTAAACAGAACGACGTTATTAAACAGAAGGAATTAATCAGTCTGTCAGCGGACAGACTTCTACCAGAAAGATGAATCGAGCTGTCGTTAGCGCCGACTGTATGTCTGATTTAAATGATGAAGGTAGTAAACAGCTGCATCTGAGGCACCAACACCGACGGCTTCTACAGCTTCACCATGTTAGCAGCTTCATCTGAGGTTGTTTCACTAAACTCAGAGTCCAGATGTTTCAAACCGTCAGCCTCCAGAAGAAGTCTGAAGGTCCTCAGCCTTCCAGGTCATGGTCGTCCTCGTAGCTTCTGGACTTGGACATCTGGACCAGCTGGAGTTTCTAGAAGTCGTTCCAGCTGTCGTCTGAGATGAGAGGTGGAACATCTTCTATAAACTCAACCTAGTCCAGATGCTACGATTGAAACCACGAGGACGACCATAAGAAAACAAACCACTCCTCACATAGTAAGCTTCTTTCAGTCTGACGTTAAAGTGCCTTCTGGATTTCACAGCCGCTGATTGGCCGAGGTAAACATGACGGTGTGGAGAGGAAAGCCCTCCGATAGGCTCACGGCTCTTCCTGTCGAAGCGAGGCCCCGCCCACTCCTGTTTGTTATGAAGCGGCTGCATGCTGACGGATGAAAGAGAACGCCACGGCCTCCAAAACCACGAGATGCATGTGACGGAAGAACCACGGCCTGTGATGTCATGAGAAACGAGAGCTCAGCGGCCAATCAGATCCCCAGAAACGTGTTCAGAGATTAAACTTGGTCCGCCTTTCCTACGAGACACAAGCGACGCTGAGTCGAACTGCTGTGGAGAACTAATGTCTCAAAGCCTTTCTAGAGAGTCTGTTTGCTTTGTTGTGCATGAAGCTGCATGAGATGGATGTGGAGGATCGAAGGCTGCGACTGGAGGCAGCAGGAAGGAAACACTGGAGGGAAGCTTCACCTTTAGAGCCGGACCAGGACAGGACGGGGAAGGAGACGTCCTGGGGGTCACGCTTTGTAGAAACACTACATGTCCCACAATGCATCTGGATATTAACGTTCAAAGAAGTAGTTTAGGAGCCGATTCGTCCTGTTTTGTTCCATTACTTTAAGTTTTTGAATGTTTCTGAACATGGAAGGACTCATATGATTTTTCCATAATGAAGGTTTTAAACACTGCTGTGACTTTAAAGGCCTGAAAAATTAGCAGCAGAAAGATTTAAACGACTAACAGCACTGACACATGATTAGAGGATGCTACAAATAAAGAATTAACATTTCAACGAGCTTAAAATGAATTATTGATGCTAAAATTATGGATAAACCTTTCTATAGATCAAAGGGCTGGTTAGCTGGCTAATGCTAATTAGCAAATAGCTGAATTTGGTAGCTAAAGCTAAGAAACATTTAAAATAGTAATTTATAAAATAAAAGCTCCATGATAGACAGAATGAGTGCTGTAAGTGATGAGTGAGCAGCTAAACAGTTAGCAATTAATTAGCATTTAAACTGCAAAACATAATGGAATAGATGCTACAGCTAACAGCTAGCGGTCAGTTAGCCGTTGCAGTTAAAAGTAATAGTAAAATAAACAGCTCAGTTGGAGAAGATGCTAAAAGTAATGAGCTAAAAGTCAATAGATGATTAATTACAAACAGTTAATTCATGGAAGCCATTAAAAACATCTGCAGCTAGAAAATAAAAGACAAATCTTAGAACACGAAACAACTGAATGTGCTTTTAAATTCTCTGTCAAACATATTACACATAATAATACACATAATTTGTACATATATTGGAACTTCACTGAACTCTTTTTTCCAGAAATGTGCCTTTAATGAACAGCAGGACGTTTCCAGTGACCATGTTGATGCTTTAGATGAGATCAGAGGGGTTTAAAGTGAAGCTCCTCCACTGCTGGGACGTCAGCGCTGACATGTTGCCTCCAGAAGCAGCCTTGGATCGCTCCTCTCAGTCAGAATCCTGTTTAGCTTTGGGGGATTTTTACTCAGCTTAGCTTGAATTCAAACTGTAGTGATGTCATGACTCTCTGCGCCACGATTGGTCGTCCCTGACCCCGCCTCTCTGCGCTGACAGGACAAGACGAGCGCGCTCAGTCTGAGCAACGTGGCGGGAGTGTTCTACATCCTGATTGGAGGGCTGGGGCTGGCCATGCTGGTGGCTCTGGTCGAGTTCTGCTACAAGTCCCGGATCGAGTCGAGGAGGATGAAGGTGAGTGCAGATGAACGGAGATAATCAGGGGTTCATGTCAGGGTGATCTGAGAGCCGCTCCTGGTCCTGGTCCTGGTCCTGGTCCTTCAACCCTGGTTCAGTGGTCTGGATGTACTCAGCTGGTAAATATAGAGTCTGATGGTCGGATGCAGTACTAGAGGGTAAATGTAGTATTAGAGGATAAATGTAGTACTAGAGGATGTACTCTAGTACTACTGAGGCTCCACCAGATGTATTAAACCTGCGTTTGTGATGTCATCAGTATAGATCAGCTGTAGTTCCTGGTTGTTCCACCAGGTGGAGCCTCTGACTGTTTAACACTGTAGAGACCAGAGGAGGCGTCACTCAGACTACAGTTCATGTTGGAAGCAGAGAGCATTGTGGGAGTTTAGCTGCAATGGGCACCATGACAGAGACTTCAGTGGAGGTTCATGACCTCCAACCAGAGCTCAGGTGTTTAAGACTAAGTGGGACTGAGGGGTCAGTGTTCTCACAGCACAGTGACGGGTGGAGCAGTGGTCTCTGTTATCAGTTAATTCATTATTGATTAGGGAAGTTATCAAGGAGTAGCCTTAGCAGCCACTGATGTCTCCCTGCATGAGGCTGGGAGCACCAGTGGACGTAAACCAGGTTTGTTCTGATCGTCATCAGTTAGAAAGTGCTTTGATCTCTGAGGTCAGGACTTTCCTACTTTGAAGACGTCTTCAGCTGCATTTATTCATTAAACTTGGCGAGCTCAGAGATGCTTTGAATCATCAGCGGCTCTCCTTTCTCTGAGCCACAGGGCAGGAACTCCAACATCAGTGCCTTTTTAAAGTACATCAGCTGAACTCTGATGATCTGCCACTCTGGTCTCCAGCGCCTCTTTATCGCCGGCGTCTGAATGTGATGAAACTGCAGCCGCCTCATTACAGAGAGCTGCTTTCTGCTGCTCTGGAGGAACAAACAAGTCATTAGGGCTGCTGTCTGCTCTCTGGTGGACTGTTGTTATTCCCTTCACATGAGCTGAAGGCAGCGCTGACACAACATGTGTGGAGGGTTTCATCAGGCGGCCAGATGGAGGAGCAGAGCTACACTGCAGATACCTGCTGCAGCTCTCATACTGATAATAATCAATACATGCTGCTCTCATCCATTATTCACACCCTGCCATAAATATTACACTGTGCTCTGCTGTAACACTGAAGCAGAGGTTTGTCTTCACCTCAGTCTGCTGCTTCACCCGAGATCAGCTCACGTTGTTAGCCGACGATCAGACGCTCTGCTCTAAACACTGACAAGTAAACAGGAAGTTATGACAAACCAGATTCTTTGTTTACGTCTGTTGTTACATGGAAATGTCAAAATAAAGGAGGAGGAAATGTGCAAAAACAGCCGTGACGTGTTCTACTGCAGCACCATGGACCGGTTCAGAGCCAGACAGTGTTCTAAGGACCGATGACTGGTCCTTAGAACACTGTCTGGCTTTAAACTGGTCCATAGAGGAACAACCGCTGCAACTTTTTATTGATTCAACGTTTGTTTTTTTTTTTTAACGAGTATGAGTGTTTTAAATGAATAAAATGACTTTTTATTTACCTTTCCAGTCTCTCCCTCTTTTCCAAGCAGCTCTCCAGAGACGTTTGTTTTTCATTAATTTTGCCAGGAGGTCAGATCGACGAGTCAAGTGTGGGAAACGAACGCAGACGGCAGTGGCAGGAAGATGATCTAGTCATTTTTCAAAATAAAACACCCTGCAGACTCCGCAGGGAATAAATTAAAACATATCTACTCTTTCTGTGCGGCCCGGTGGTTGGGGACCAATGTTCTATTGCTCAGTCTCTGTCCCGGTGCTCCTTTGCTAGATAAACCCACATCACGGTCTCTGCTAGGCGACACAGCAGTTGTGCCTCCTCTGGTCTCTACAGCGTCTAACAGCATCCAGGTCCTCCAGCTAACATACAACATTTCAAGTGTGCATCATCAGGAACCTGGTGTTAGCCAAGATGGAAACGTACAGCCCAGTTTGGATGTCTGACATGTCATCGTAGCTGCTGTATCACACATTTTAGTTGTTCTTTTGTCTTTTTGTGGTCGTTTTACATCTTTCATGGTTGTTTTGAGCTACATTTGGGTTGTTTTATGTCTGTTATGGCTGTTTTCTACCACATTTGGGTCGTTTTATGTATTTATAAGATTGTTTTGACTCACACTTCAGTTGTTGAACATCATTTTGAGGCTGCTGTCACATTTCGGTCGCTCTGCATCACTCATTGTTGGCTGACGTCTTGTTCTGGTTCTTCCTGTACGACATTCTGGTGGTTTTATTTTCCCGTCATCGTCTAGCGTCACACGTCGGCTGTTCTACGTCTTCTGATGCGTCACATGAGGCTCCATCTCTTCCACGTCAGCTGACAGACTGGTGTTTGGGTTGGAGAGCGTTGCCAGGGCTGTTGATCAGACTGGAACGTGGACAGCAGACGTCCTGCTCTGTGTTACTGTAGAGAGGCCTCTTACATTCAGGACGCTGTGATGTTTTACCAGGTGGGTGCTACCACCTGAGGCGGATGCTTTAACAGTAAAGCCTCCTTCAGAGTGACGGCAGAGAGCTGCTCATTCAGAGGTGGACTGGAAGCTGTTAAGCTCCTCCGTCGAGGCGAAGGCAGATGGGAGTTGGCGTTTGTTGCTGGGCTGCTGGCTCCGAGGTGTTTGAGTAAATGAATAAACCTGGGATTTATTTGTACCAATCTGCCCGACAACTGTCGATGCTCGGCGGCGAGTGGCGAGGGAGCGTGGGAGCCTCCGAGGCCCGATACAGGATATTAGCTCTGGATCCACATCATTAGTTTTACTGAGAGGTGGGACGGAGACGCAGTCTGCACCTCAAAACAACTTCTACTGTTACTGCTGCTGCTGATGGCTGTATTAAACACACAGCCTCTATAGCTCCTGCAGCGTACTGTGGTGAGCACTGTGAGATCAGCGTTATACAAATACTGGGTATTACAGTGCTTGTGTCTGCAGCACAAATCACTCTTCTTCATCGTAACTCTGAACACAGACATGAAAACAGAGTTTACATCCAGGGAGATTCCTCTCCTAGTTCCATTAACCTGCTTACAAACTGTAGACGTCTCTTCAGTCTGTTCTTCAGCATCTCAGTGAAACGTTGCAAAGAGAAGCTGCTACCTGATGATTCATTTACTCTTCATGATGCTTATTTGTCAAAAAGTAACTGAAGGAGACTTTAGACCAGCGGTCCCCAACCACCAGGCCTCAGACGGTACCAGACCATGAGTCGTTTGGTACCGGGCCGCACAGAAAGAATAAAAACGTTTCATTTTATTTCCAGCTGAGTCAGAGGGTGTTTTATTTTGAAAAATGACTAGATTGTGTTGCCGTCGCTTCCCTCTGTGCTCGTTTCCCGCCAAAATTAATAAAAACAAACGTCTCTGGAGAGCTTCTTTGAAAAGAGGGAGAGAGTCGAAAATGTAAATACACATTTAGAAATAGAACGTGACTTTGTTCATTTAGGACACTTTTAATTTAAAAAAATGTTAAATTAAAAAAAGTTTTACCTTTTTGCACAGGTTTCTAGCTGATGAAACCTGTGCAAGGATAAAACCTTTGGTGTTTTATTCTCTCTGGACGGGTTAAAGGAAACAAAGCGCGCCTACTGTGATCAATAAACAGACTTCTACACCTACAGACATGGCCGTCGCTGAGTGCTGATCACTGCTGGTCTTCTCTCCTCTCTGTGCTGCAGGAGCTCATCGACGCCGCCATGATGAGCACCACCCTCGGAGGGATAGCGGTGGCCGGAGGAGGAGTGGCGGCGGGCGGTTTGGGAGGAGCGTCGGGACTCGGCGGAGAAAACGGCCGCGTGGTGGCTCACGATTTCCCTAAAGCCGGAGCTCAGGGTCTACCCTGCATGAGCAAGGCAGCCGGGCTGGGACTGTCCTCCACGGGCATGTGATCAAAACCCAGCCTCCTGATTGGACGGGACGCTCCTGCCTGTCGGTGTGGTGGTGAGGACGGACAGACAGGCAGCGTTGGCGTTCACCTGAATACAGCAGAACTCTGATGAACAGAGGGCACCTGAACACAACACCTGGGCTTAACAGACTCCTTTTTCTACGAGCACTGTCTTAAACTGAACTCCTCCTCTTCTGCAATAACCGGACCTGAGGGAGGACTTTTCTATTTCAAGCTCCTCGACGGCTGAATAAAGCACCTCCCTTCACTCCTCCTCGGTTCAGCAGCTTCGTCACGTCATCACCAAACGTCACTTTCATATCGCAGACGGCCGAGCATGCAGAACTTTTATACTAGGAGCACAGACGAGCACTGGAGCTGCTGGTGAAGACCCTGAAGAAGGTTCTGATCAGCGACACGTATGCAGACTGAGTGGGTTTACACAAACACACGTGTTCTGGTCAGGTTTTTGTGTTTGAGCATGTAAACTCCTGAAACCTGGATATAAACTAAAATATATTAACCTCAGTGTGAAACGTGATGGTTCTGGCTCATGGTTGTTACCAGGCTGTTCTGGACGGCCCGTTTCTGACAGATGCTCCTCAAATGAACTAGATCACAATACCTAGAGGTGTTGTTCCAGTTTCCCACCTTCATGGTTCTGATAGTGACAGGAAGAAGATCTCTACAGCCAGCAGGCTACGGTCACAGAAACATAAGAACATCAGCGTCCTCCTCGTAGTTTCAGTCGTAGCCTCTGGACTTGGTTGAGTCTATGGAAGACGTTCCACCTCTCGTCCAAGACGTCCTGGAGATGCTTCGACTGAGACTACGAGGATGACTGAGGATCTTCCCAGATATAAGAACATCTCCTAGAATCATCACATCGAATGAAGGAAGACCTCAGTAGAAACGTCCCCATTTATAAACCACTTCAGAAACATCACAGCAGCCTGAACAGTCCTCTGATACCTTCTCTGTGTTCACATGAATCTTAAATACAGTCGAACCAGAACAAGTCTCCAAACTCGTGTCCGTGGAAACACAGTCACCGTTCACACAAACTGACCAGTCAGTGGCTCCATAAAGTGGAGAAACACTGAACCAAAACCCAGAGTTTCTCCAGTCATGAAGGGACTAAAGGTCTTAAACTGACTTTACAAAAACTCCTAAATGTTTTCTGACCTGCTGTAGGAGGCGACACCCGTTATAAAATACTGTCTGGAAACCTGCAGTCTGAAAAACTGATGATTAATCCACTAATAATTACTGCTCAGACTGGAACACACAGAACAACTAACACCTAGAAATTCTGACATCTTCCTGCGTTTTTACATGGTACCTTAAAAATATTACATTAACTTGAATCACAGACCCCTTTTTCACCAAGAAGAACCAGGTCTAGTTCTGGTTCTTAGTTGGTTCTAATCTGGTTCCTCCTAAGAACCTGTTTGCTTTGAGTCCAGTTGGAGCCATTGGGTCACCATAAAACCACTACGCTAGCATCCATTACATAGCAGTTAAACAAACGCAGTAAGTTGATGATAATATCTATGTTTATCTCTATAGATGGTCTTAAGGCTGATTGTGAGGCGGAGGTCCTCCTGTTGCCTGGACACATCCGTGATCACGCTACTGGTGGGACACAACTGTAGCGGATTTCAGGTCAACAGTTTGTGCTAAACTTCCAGGAGTCATTCCAATACATGTGTGATGGGACCAGGGACGTCCTGGAGAACAAGGACACTAATTAGCGCTTGTGTGTCCCTTTCCACCGTTGATGGTTGGTCACCATAACCCCGCCCCCAGCCCCTGACGTACTCGGTGCTTAGCTCTGGACCAGCAAGAGTTGGTGCT
>CM045458.1:31110803-31182143 GCA_024666655.1 Dascyllus trimaculatus | reverse complement strand
CTGAGATTTGATCAACCTCAGGGGGGCCGTCCTTGGGTGAGAGTGTCTAGTGGTAATGGCCGAAACACTCTGTGATCCTAAGGTGCACTACTGATGATGTGTCCCACCATTTAGCTTCTTAAAACTTAGCCTTAGGGGCAAATAATTGGCTTCCAAGATCTAGGCTGGCCGAAATAGAGACCACTACTAGAATTAAACTTCCTAAAATAGACCTAACTTCTCAAAATTAGTTTAGCTTCCCTAAATTAACCAAAACACCACAAATTTAGCCACGCCTAACCTTAAACTCGGATTCTACGCCTAAACCTAACCACGCCTAACCTTAAACTCGAGGCCTACGCCTAAACCTAACCACGCCTAACCTTAAACTCGAGGCCTACGCCTAAACCTAACCACGCCTAACCTTAAACTCGAGGCCTACGCCTAAACCTAACCACGCCTAACCTTAAACTCGGGGCCTACGCCTAAACCTCACCATTAGTCCTAGCTACTAATCCTAAACCTAACCCTCATCCTAACCCTAACCCTAACCACTCCTCCTAAAGCCGACTTAACCTGAGCACCTAACCCTAACCAATGAACCTGGATCTGGTTCTGATCCAGACACTGGTCCTAACCCTAACCAGTTGCTCTTAACCTAATTCTAAAACCTAACCTTAACACAAGATTTTCTCCACGGCTCTCCTCCACCACTCCTCCGCAACAGTGATCGAGTGGGAGGAGGCAGAGCGCCAACGCCTCTCCAGGCACACGGGGTGGTTACGGTCCCCACAGACCCACCCACCCCAAGCTCTGTCTCCATCCTCCTCGCCATCAACAACAGCGGAGGATTTCCTCCACAGCTCTCCTCCACCACTCCTCCACAAAGGTGGTGGGGTGGGGGGAGGCAGAGCGCAGAGCCCCTCCAGGCACACGGGGTGGCAGAAGTCCCTACAGACCCTCCACCCCAAGCTCTGTCTCCATCCCCCTCGCCATCAACAAGTAAACCCAGGTTCGGTCTACACCATTTCCAACAACATCGCTCTCCTCCCGCCGCTCCTCCACGGTGATGGTCGAGTGGGGGGAGGCAGAGCGCAGAGCCCCTCCAGGCACACGGGGTGGTAGAAGTCCCTACAGACCCTCCACCCCAAGCTCTGTCTCCATCCTCCTCGCCATCAACAAGTAAACCCAGGTTCGGTCTACACCATTTCCAACAACATCGCTCTCCTCCCGCCGCTCCTCCACGGTGGTGGTCGGGTGGGGGGAGGCAGAGCGCAGAGCCCCTCCAGGCACACGGGGTGGTAGAAGTCCCTACAGACCCTCCACCCCAAGCTCTGTCTCCATCCTCCTCACCATCAACAAATAAACCCAGGTTCGGTCTCCATCGTCTCCATTTTCAACAACATCGCTCTCCTCCCGCCGCTCCTCCACGGTGGTGGTCGAGTGGGGGGAGGCAGAGCGCAGAGCCCCTCCAGGCACACGGGGTGGTTACGGTCCCCACAGACCCACCCACCCCAAGCTCTGTCTCCATCCTCCTCGCCATCAACAACATTAACACAGCTTCCTCCGGAAAAATACCAAAAATGGGTCCAGTTAACCCCAAATAGTTAGAAAAACCTACCTTAAACCACTTCCTGGAAAGATTAAAGATTCCATAATTTTCTAAAAAAAACTCCATCAGAGTATAATAACCCACGGAGGGGACGGTAAGATGATATACTTGACCGGGAAGGAGAATCCATGACGACGTGCGACGGCCAGTGCATTGCCTTTGGCTCCCCATGCTCAACTACCCAGTCGGTGGACGAGGTAGGGGGAGTCATCGAGATAGATATACCAAACCTAACCCAGCCAGTGCCAACGGAAAGCTTAATCTCCTTTAAACCCACACAAATAACATCTTACCGAATAATATTCTCCTTTGGAAGAGACCGAGGATATGTAATGAAAAATATGCATAAAATCCTAATGGGAAGTAGAAACCAAATTCACCATTGTGAGAATAATTAGGGATGAAATCCCACCATGAAGAGGAAAACAAACTCACCTACTGTGACAATAATTATGCATAACATTCCATTATGACAAAGAAACCAAACTCACCTATTGTGACAATAATTATGCATAACATCCCATTTGGAAGAAGAAACTAAACTCACCTATTGTGACAATAATTATGCATAACATCCCATTTGGAAGAAGAAACTAAACTCACCTATTGTGACAATAATTATGCATAACATTCCATTAGGACAAAGGAACCAAACTCACCTATTGTGACAATAATTATGCATAAAATCCTATTTGAAGGAAATAACAAAATCCGCCCATTGTGAGAATAATTAGACATAAAATCCTATTTGAAGGAAGAAACAAAATCCACCTATTGTGACAATAATTATGCATAAAATCCTATTTGAAGGAAGAAACAAAATCCACCTATTGTGACAATAATTATGCATAAAATCCTATTTGAAGGAAATAACAAAATCCACCTATTGTGACAATAATTATGCATAAAATCCTATTTGAAGGAAGAAACAAAATCCACCTACTGTGACAATAATTATGCATAAAATCCTATTTGAAGGAAATAACAAAATCCACCTATTGTGAGAATAATTAGACATAAAATCCTATTTGAAGGAAGAAACAAAATCCACCTATTGTGATAATAATTATACATAAAATCCTATTGGAAGGAAGAAACAAAATCCACCTATGGTGACAATAATTATGCATAAAATCCTATTTGAAGGAAGAAACAAAATCCACCTATTGTGAGAATAATTAGACATAAAATCCCACTGTAAAGAAGAAACAAAACACTCTTAAGGTGATCAAACAATTCACTGATACCCACTGGAGAGAAGATGAATGCATAAAACAGGATCGCCAGCAGAGGGAGCCATCCCACCGTGTAACCCATGGTGGGCTGTGAGGAATGATGGGAGATTGAGTCCCACATGGCCTCACATACAAAATCACAGTTTGCAGCCCTCTGGTGGCAACGATTGGAAATTACACTTATTAGAGACACACTTCCTGACCAGATGCATTCTGGGAGGACAAAATTCATAACTTTATAGGCTTTTACACAATTTACCACAAACTTTATACAGCTTAAATGTTTAAAAACATAATGTATAATCATACAGCTTCCCTTTAAAAGTAAATAAGAACATTATTTTACACAAAACCGTGACCCCAAACAGGTGATGATTTTCAATATAACACACAGGATTTCACTTGTACAAACTTTCCAGACCTGGAAACTATAAACTTATGATACCTGGGGTCGCGCGGTGTACTGAGACACAGGTACTAATTAGAACTCTAGTAATTAATATTTTATATTTAATGTTTTAAGTTTTAATATTAAAATCTTAACATTAATACTTTGAAGGATAACATGTAGAATCTTAAACCTATAGGTTTTTAACCTTAGTATTTAGAATGTCAGACTTTAATAACCACAAATTACATTATTATAAAAAGCTATTATATTAGCTCCGCCGTTGCCTGACGACCACAGAGGATTCCTGACAACCACAGAAACTCCCAGCGATCAGAGAGAATCCCTGACAACCACGGAGAACACCCGACTCTTCAGGCCTGACTGGGCAGATCGTGGTAACCTAACGGTGTTAACAACCGATCAAACCCGATCAGACGGTAAGTATTACCTTGATTCACCTACACTCACACTTACCTCTTCCAAACCACCGAATGATGGAGCTGCTCCTCTGGAACCTGCAAACGTGACTGAAAAAGTGAGCTCACTGAACTAATAATAGTCTCCTTCTTTAACAAAATCCCACTTTGCGCGTCTCAAAAAATTAGAATTGAATACAAAAACTCGACTTTTAGCTGAACTAGAACTGTAACTCTAAAATATTATCAAAACTTTAGCTAAAATATAGGAACCTTAAATCCAATTGGCTATGGGACACACCCTGAGATTTGATCAACCTCAGGGGGGCCGTCCTTGGGTGAGAGTGTCTAGTGGTAATGGCCGAAACACTCTGTGATCCTAAGGTGCACTACTGATGATGTGTCCCACCATTTAGCTTCTTAAAACTTAGCCTTAGGGGCAAATAATTGGCTTCCAAGATCTAGGCTGGCCGAAATAGAGACCACTACTAGAATTAAACTTCCTAAAATAGACCTAACTTCTCAAAATTAGTTTAGCTTCCCTAAATTAACCAAAACACCACAAATTTAGCCACGCCTAACCTTAAACTCGGATTCTACGCCTAAACCTAACCACGCCTAACCTTAAACTCGGATCTTACGCCTAAACCTAACCACGCCTAACCTTAAACTCGAGGCCTACGCCTAAACCTAACCACGCCTAACCTTAAACTCGAGGCCTACGCCTAAACCTAACCACGCCTAACCTTAAACTCGAGGCCTACGCCTAAACCTAACCACGCCTAACCTTAAACTCGGGGCCTACGCCTAAACCTCACCATTAGTCCTAGCTACTAATCCTAACCTAACCCTCATCCTAACCCTAACCCTAACCACTCCTCCTAAAGCCGACTTAACCTGAGCACCTAACCCTAACCAATGAACCTGGATCTGGTTCTGATCCAGACACTGGTCCTAACCCTAACCAGTTGCTCTTAACCTAATTCTAAAACCTAACCTTAACACAAGATTTTCTCCACGGCTCTCCTCCACCACTCCTCCGCAACAGTGATCGAGTGGGAGGAGGCAGAGCGCCAACGCCTCTCCAGGCACACGGGGTGGTTACGGTCCCCACAGACCCACCCACCCCAAGCTCTGTCTCCATCCTCCTCGCCATCAACAACAGCGGAGGATTTCCTCCACAGCTCTCCTCCACCACTCCTCCACAAAGGTGGTGGGGTGGGGGGAGGCAGAGCGCAGAGCCCCTCCAGGCACACGGGGTGGCAGAAGTCCCTACAGACCCTCCACCCCAAGCTCTGTCTCCATCCCCCTCGCCATCAACAAGTAAACCCAGGTTCGGTCTACACCATTTCCAACAACATCGCTCTCCTCCCGCCGCTCCTCCACGGTGATGGTCGAGTGGGGGGAGGCAGAGCGCAGAGCCCCTCCAGGCACACGGGGTGGTAGAAGTCCCTACAGACCCTCCACCCCAAGCTCTGTCTCCATCCTCCTCGCCATCAACAAGTAAACCCAGGTTCGGTCTACACCATTTCCAACAACATCGCTCTCCTCCCGCCGCTCCTCCACGGTGGTGGTCGAGTGGGGGGAGGCAGAGCGCAGAGCCCCTCCAGGCACACGGGGTGGTAGAAGTCCCTACAGACCCTCCACCCCAAGCTCTGTCTCCATCCTCCTCGCCATCAACAAATAAACCCAGGTTCGGTCTCCATCGTCTCCATTTTCAACAACATCGCTCTCCTCCCGCCGCTCCTCCACGGTGGTGGTCGAGTGGGGGGAGGCAGAGCGCAGAGCCCCTCCAGGCACACGGGGTGGTAGAAGTCCCTACAGACCCTCCACCCCAAGCTCTGTCTCCATCCTCCTCGCCATCAACAACAACAAAGGATTTCCTCCACAGCTCTCCTCCACCACTCCTCCGCAGCAGTGATCGAGTGGGGGGAGGCAGAGCGCCAACGCCTCTCCAGGTACACGGGGTGGTTACGGTCCCCACAGACCCACCCACCCCAAGCTCTGTCTCCATCCTCCTCGCCATCAACAACATTAACACAGCTTCCTCCGGAAAAATACCAAAAATGGGTCCAGTTAACCCCAAATAGTTAGAAAAACCTACCTTAAACCACTTCCTGGAAAGATTAAAGATTCCATAATTTTCTAAAAAAAACTCCATCAGAGTATAATAACCCACGGAGGGGACGGTAAGATGATATACTTGACCGGGAAGGAGAATCCATGACGACGTGCGACGGCCAGTGCATTGCCTTTGGCTCCCCATGCTCAACTACCCAGTCAGTGGACGAGGTAGGGGGAGTCATCGAGATAGATATACCAAACCTAACCCTAACCCTAACCCTAACCCTAACCCTAACCCGTGCCAGGTCCTTCTCCTCCGGGAGGGGACAGTCCCCTCACCCTAACCCTAAACTCTTAACCCTAACCCTAACCCTAACCCTAACCTTACCTTAAACTAACTATACCTAACCCAAAAACTCTTAACCCTAACCTTAACCAAACCTTAACCCATACCTAACCCTAACCACCCTACCACGCCTAAACCTAAACACCCTACCTAAAGCCTAACCTAACTATACCTAACCCAAAAACTCTTAACCCTAACCTTAACCAAACCTCAAGCCACACCTAACCTTAACCACCCTACCTAACCCTAACCACACCTAACCCTGACCTCCTAACCCTAACCTTAAACCAAAAACCTAACTGCCTGACCTTAAAATCTAACTTCCTTACATCACCGAACCCAGACCGGAAATCTAAAAACACTTACCTGCACCTTAAAAGACCCTTAAGGAGTGTACTTACCCCCAACGTTTGGAAACAGAGGACGGACCCATTGCCAACGGACCTACAAGCGAACCGCCTGTAACACACAAAAAAATCTCAAGTTAATACAAAACTCTGCAACCTTTTTACCAATCTCAAGTTCACAAATCGGGCTAGGAACGTGCTAGGAAGATAAGTCCAAACCTTCTGAACTCAACTTACAACCAATTATGAGACCGTAAAATGTGAGACACCTACCTGCACCTTAAAGAACCCTTAGGGGGGGCACTTACTTTTAAAATTTTGAAACTAAGGACGGACTTCATGCCAATAGACCCACTAGGGACCGCCTGTAACACACCAAAAATCTTAGAGTAATATCCCAAACGATTTGAGAAATACAAAACTTTTTAACTTTTCTCAAGTTCATAACTCGGGATAGGAACGTGCTAGGAAGATAATTCCAACACTCCTGAACTCAACTAGCAACCAACTATTAGACCCTAAAATTTGAAACGCCTACCTGCACCTTAAAGAACCCTTAGGGGGGGCACTTACTTTTAAAATTTTGAAACCAAGGGCGGACTTCATGCCAATAGACCCACTAGGGGCCGCTGGTAACACGCAAAAAATCTTAGTGTAATATCCCAAACCATTTAAGAAATACAAAACTTTTTAACTTTTCTCAAGTTCATAACTCGGGATAGGAACGTGCTAGGAAGATAATTCCAACACTCCTGAACTCAACTTGCAACCAACTATTAGACCCTAAAATTTGAAACACCTACCTGCACCTTAAAGACCCCTTAGGGGGGGCACTTACTTTTAAAATTTTGAAACCAAGGGCGGACTTCATGCCAATGGACCCACTAGGGGCCGCTGGTTACACGCAAAAAATCTTAAGATAATATCCCAAACCATTTAAGAAATACAAAACTTTTAACTTTTCTCAAGTTCATAACTCGGGATAGGAGCGTGCTAGAAGGATAATTCCAACACTTCTGAACTCAACTTACAACCAACTACCAGACCCTAAAATTTGAGACACCTACCTGCACCTTAAAGGACCCTTTGGGGGGGCACTTACTTTTAAAATTTTGAAACCAAGGGCGGACTTCATGCCAATGGACCCACTAGGGGCCGCTGGTTACACGCAAAAAATCTTAAGATAATATCCCAAACCATTTAAGAAATACAAAACTTTTAACTTTTCTCAAGTTCATAACTCGGGATAGGAACGTGCTTGAAGGATAATTCCAACACTTCTGAACTCAACTTACAACCAACTACCAGACCCTAAAATTTGAGACACCTACCTGCACCTTAAAGGACCCCTTGGGGGGGCACTTACTTTTAAAATTTTGAAACCAAGGGCGGACTTCATGCCAATGGACCCACTAGGGGCCGCTGGTTACACGCAAAAAATCTTAAGATAATATCCCAAACCATTTAAGAAATACAAAACTTTTAACTTTTCTCAAGTTCATAACTCGGGATAGGAACGTGCTAGGAAGATAATTCCAACACTTTTGAACTCAACTTACAACCAACCACCAGACCCTACAATCTGTAACACTTACCTGCACCTTAAAGAAACCTTAGGGGGGCACTAACTTTCGAAATTCTGAAACTTAGGTCGGACTCAATTCCAAAAAACCCACTAGGGGCCGCCTGTAACACACAAAAAATTCTGGATTAATATCCCAAACCGTTTTAGAGAAATAAGACTTTTTAACCCCCCCTACCGATCTCAAGTCCATAACTCAGGCTAGGAGCATGATAAGAGGATAATTCCATCACTCCGGAACTTAACTAAAAACTAATTACCAGACCTAAAAAATGCTTTATCTTAAAGGACCCCTAGGGGATGTACTTACCTTCAAACTCCGGAAACTGAGAGCGGACTTAATACCAATGGACCCACAAGAAACCGCCTGTAACATGCAAAAAAATCTCAGATTAATATCCCAAACCGTTCCAAAAAGAACAGTAAGATGATATACTTAACGGGGTCAGAGAATCCATGACGACGTGCGGCGGCCAGTGCATTGCCTTTGACTCCCCATGCTCAACTACCCAGTCGGTGGACGAGGTAGGGGGAGCCATCGAGATAGATATACCAAACCTAACCCTGAAGTAGCTAGAAAAGTACCCATAATTAAAGTACCCAAAATTATTAAATACTTTTAAAGCACTGTGCAATGATGAGTTTATCATTACAACTTCGGCAGCTTTTAACTTCTATAAACACACAAAAATGACATTTATCACATTACTATTAGCTTTTAAAATACACCCCATTATAACTGCACTTCTGCCCACATGATATTAAGTATAGGGCATTTCAAATGGCATTTTAATCACATGACTTTTTAAAGACATTACATTTTAACATGAATTTTATACGATTAGTCCACAGCTTTCAACAACTCCAAGCTGCAAAGACACAGGAAAGAACTGAAAGCTCACCAGCTCCATCTTCCTCCTTTCAAACAAGCCTTAACTGAGCCGACTCCTTTCCTGGCCCAGACTCTCCAACAACTGTCTCCCACTGCTTACTTCATACTGTCCTCTGTGTTAGTGCCTCCAACCCTACTGATTACCAGATCATCTCCACCTGGTTCACTTCATCACCTCTACCTGGTGCACTTCATCAGCCACACCCAGACCTGATGACTCAGGCAGAGAGGGCGTGGCCTGCAGCTCACCTCCACAAAACAGTTATTTAGTATTAATAAAACATATCACATGATCTCCTGTCTCTTGTGTCATTACCTTTACAAGTAAAATGTAATGTAATTAGTATATCAAAAGGTTAAATTATATCTCAGAATGTAATTATACAGTGCACAACTTCCTGACGTGGTAAAATTTTGAGAGAAATCATCCTTTCAAACCATAGGTTCTTCACTTTAGTGCTCATCCATTGCTCTAGGTGGCACTGTCTTGAAGAAAACGCTCTAAACATGTGGTCCTACCTGCAGACACAGATGATTGGAGCTTTCTGGTTTAACCAGACCCATTTAACCACATCTCAGCGGTCTGTGTTTTCATGACAGATGAAAAGAAATTAGCAGGAGCAGCTACACTGTCAACATCCAGAAAAAAATAGAAATGTTTTTAAAATTAGCCGACAGAAAAGTTCTACATAGGATCCTCTTACATCTGCTGCCTCTTTCCTTCATTTAACTGTTCCATCTTTTGCACTTGTCTTGTATTGCCAGTAGGGGACAGCATTGCTCAGCAATGAATCCCTCTGTGTCAGCTGTGAAAGGACTTTGTCTGCACAATGTCCTGATACTCACTGATACTGAAGCCTCAATGATGGGAGTGTTTGAAAATGGTCAAGTCTCCTGAAAGCTTCAGTGTTTCTGCTGCTTCAAAGATCAAAACTGGCTGAGAATCACAAGAAGAGCTTTTACCTGTTTGAGTCTGACAGTTACCACATGGTTGTGAAAAAAACAATAAAATAAGAATAACATATTTTAGACTGGGAATGACTTACATTATATTATATGGAGCAGTTGTGACTCCACTAACCATAAGGTTGGCAATTTAACCCATGTGCCCAAGTGTCATTTGGCAAAGCACTAAAACCCCAAGTTGTTCCCAGTGGTAAGTGAGCATCCAGCTCTGTGTGTGAGAGTAGATTATAGCTCAGGGCCATTTACAGTTACAGAACATTACAGCATCAACATTCACCCTGTAAGATTCTACAGAGGACAAAACAGGTATAGAAAATAAAGCAGTGATGAAACTACTAATTCAACATGAGAGAAGATTGATGTGATGCTTCACTGTTTTGCTCGTCTTTGTATTCTGCAAACAGTCTGCCTTTGTGGAAGCATATTCTTCAGATTTTGATTCTACCTTTTATTTTCTATTTTTCAGCAGCACAGTTGTTGTTTCGGTGCACAGACGAGTTCCTGATAGAGGAATGGCTTTCTGTCATTAAAACACCCCAGTAGTGTTCTCTTTACATGTTGTATTTATTTCAACAGCTGCTGTCTCACTTAAACTGCTGCCTTAAACCTTGATTTAAAAAACAACTACGTGATGCTCATTTATTAAATCATTATTTAAATTTTGCTTTTATGTCAGTGTCATGTTTAGGCAATGCATTTCTATAAATAACAAATGAATTAAAGTTATGATGGGAACTGATGAACATGTGGCTTTATGTGTGTGTGCGCATGTGTGTGTGACACACTACCTGACCTCTCAGGTTTCAGACGGAGAGGCGAAGCAAGGCGACGCTCAAACACAGTAGCAGTAAGACAGGCAGATAGACAGACAGACAGACAAGTGGACAGACAGACGGACACACTGCTGATGTTTACTGGAGTTACTCTTGAATCTACAGCAGGTAGGACTGAACCATCCCGTGTTTATTTCACTGTACAGAACCAGCTCACACTTGGTTCTGTTGGACTTTGTGTTGTTCTGTGTTTGAATTTGCTTTCAAAGGTTGTGAAGTTTCCCTCCTGAGATTTATCTCTGAATAATAATCAGTGACATCCTCAGGCTAGCAGGAGTTCAGCTTCAGGTTTTAATCCACAAGAACCAGATTTGAACAAGTTTCATTGTTACACTGAATTTGTGAAAGTAGCGAAAAAACACAAATAAACATTTAGTAAGGGAGTCTGTATCAGCTGACTGAACACACCATTCATGTCATTGGACAGTTTATTGTGTTGTACCTGAATGCATCGTGTGAGTCTGTGTGCATCACTGTTTTGGCTCCTCACACTCATTAAAAAGGTTAGGGTTTGTGTTAATGCTGTTATTGTGTGTCTGTGCATTGTGTTGTGTGTCTCAGTGTGTTGTGTTGTGTAGTACACCTGCTGTGCTGCTGTAACACTGATCCTCTCTGTCATGTTGTGTGTGTGTGTGTGTGTGTGTGTGTGTGTGTGTGCATTAGGATTAGGGTAAGGTTTAGAGACTTAGGGTTAGGGGTTGGGGTTAGGGTTAGGTTTAGGGAGTTAGTGCCAGGGTTGTGGAAACTATTTCGATGACTCCCTCGCCCCATCTGTCGACTCAGCAGTTGAAATAGGGAGCTAAAGGCAATGCAAAGGCCAATGCACGTTATCTGCAGCACTCCGTTCCCACTTTCTTTCTTGGATTGTTTTTCTGTCTTATAATGCACCGCTGGCCATTTCTGTACTTTACATTACTGACCTTCAAGTTCTCTTGTTCTGGGTCAGATGTGGAGATGCTCTCTTAGGGTTAAGATTCCAGTCAAGGACTATTGTGAAGGTTAGGTTTAAGGTCAAGTTTGGGGTTGAGATTGAGTATATAGTTAAGATCAGCATTTATGATGTTTGCCTTTTTTGAAAATATAACTAACTGCTTCAGTTTGTAATGTGCACTTGGATTCCCAACTTAAAACTTTGATAAGGTTCCGGCTTAGGGTCAGGTCTGTTGATAAATGGTTAAAGGGTAGGTCTATGGTTAGGTTAGCACTAGGGCTAGGGTTTAGGGTTAGGGAGTGCAGGAGACTGCAGCAGTTGAAGGGTTAATGACAGCTTACTGAAAAGGTCACAGGTCAACCAGCAGATGTGGATGAAGATGTGACTTGAAGTTCACTCGTTGAAGCTGGTCCCTGATTCAGACTTTAGGTTTTACTGTAAAGAGGTTGAAGGTTCAGCAGCAAGCATTGGAATTTTAAATTAAGACCAAAACAAAAACTGTATTATTTGGTTAATACATTCATTAAATTTACATTCACAATGCATTTCTACTGAACTCACTATTAGCCTGACTTTAAGATCATTTCATTTGTCAACACAACCTGAGGGTTTTCATTAGACTTTAATTTAGAACTGAATAATGAACATGTTGTTTCTTAAAACTCTTGACTCAATCATTTTCTGCTTCTTCAGCTGTTAACAACCATAGTTCCTGGTGGTAACCATGTCAACAGAACTGATGTTTCAGGTAACTGAGTGGCCTTACCTAACAGGTTAAATCAAAGACACAGAGACTCGCAACTGTGTCACTGGGAATGATCTGTCCTTATATTTCATCTTTACATGTTCTGTGAATAAGCTGCTGGGAGAAACCAGATGACCAGTATGTCTTACTGGGAGACTGTATCAGTGAGCAGCAGCATTGCAGGGCCACATTATCCACAGCATCTAGTGACTCAGAATAGTTTTAAAGAGGAGCTCATCAGCTGGATGATGAGCTTCAGGTTGGGTTTTATAAGACGGAGTGCTGACTGAGGTTAGAGTTTAAGATAAGCCAGCAGGCACAGTATTTATAGGCCAGCTGACTGTTGAACAAGCTGATCAGGGATCAGATATTAACAACTGCTGCCACCAACAACTGCTGCAGTTTAAATTAGCTCAGTGTGGCTGTGGCCAGGCTAACCGCTAACTGAGCAGGGTCAAACAGAAAGGTTAACAGTCTGCCAGAGGAAATAGCATTTAGCCAGTCAGATTAGCACTGCTAGCATCAGTTTAGGATGGTAAATGTGCTATAAGATGAGGTGGCAGCTCCTGACACAGGAAGGCTTTAATATAGATGGATTATCACACTTATCTGGTTACTGAAGCTGTCTCTGCTCAGTGTTGACAGAGGAGCAGCAGCACACAGCAGCAAGCCAGCAGAAACATGAGCGCCGCTAGCTGCTAACATCTAAGCTAATCATCTGAGAGCTACATATGTGAAACGTACACAGTGCAAACTGAGAGCTCAGTTATGTCCACATTAATGTCTGTTGCCTCATCTCATATTCTTTCACTCAAATTTATCCAGACAGATTTGGGATGTGAGGAGGTTTGGGATCTTCGGCTAAAATAAAATTCTGAAAGAAAACATCCGATGCAGTAAGAACAAGACAGTTCAGGCAGTGGAAGGTCTGTATCCGTTTACAGCACAAGTCATTTACTTTATTAATATAGAGCCACACACACCCAGCATTCCTGTTCTCCATCATTGCTGCAAAGTTTGACATTTAGAATCAAACTGTTCACAGCTGATTTAAGGGTTTTACTTTACATGTTCACCTGAACAGACAGCCACAGACTTTTTACACAAACCTCCAGGGCTCCACCATGTTTAGGACATTTGTCCTCCATGAAGCACCTGTGACATCAGAGAGACGACACAGCTGGATTACACAAACCATGTCGACAACAGGACTGACAACAGTTCTGTATAGAATGTATATCCCTCATTCAAAACACAGGTATCTCTGTAGCTATGTAATGTTATTTTAGGGGACACAACTCTTTTATACTTTACTGCATGTGGTGTCTTAAATAAAAATATAAATGTATGCCACCTGTACATCCTAGTCACATTCTGAACATTGTGATTTAACAGTAAATATAATGCAAGTTTTCATGAACTCTGACAGAGTTTAAAAAATACAGCTGCATCAGATTTACCTTGCTGATTGGCCGAGTCAGTCACCTGATCCACACCTGTGTGCGCTCGTATGCTGCACAGGAGTTTATGATGCGGCACGGACAAAACCTGTCACAGAAGTCTGTTGTTGTTGTTGTTTGCAGTACTCAAATGGAGTTCCTGTTGCCGAGCAACAGTAGGGTAGGGTTAGCAAGGTTAGGTGATGTTTTAGTTTTTTTACATTTCAACTGTTTAAGAAGAATTAGACTAAATAAAGTTTTACAGACACGCACAGTAACACAGTAATACACAGACACAGTAACACACACAGTAACACACACAGTAACACACACAGTAACACACACAGTAACATTTGGAGGTTTTACAGTTACAAGTTTCTTGGCATCTGAATTGCAATGTGATCCTCACAAAATACACACATTGGAACACGAATGTGTGTGTGTGTGTGTGTGTGTGTGTGTGCGTGTGTTTGTGTGTGTGTGTGTGTGTGTGTGTGTGTGGTGTCTGTGTGTTTTTATCGTACAGATTTCAGACAGAAACTGAAGTCGACTGTCGGTGAGTTTGTGTTTCAGTACAACTCAATCAGACACACAGACAGCAAAATTTAACACCAACATTTGGGACCAACAAACCTCCAGAGGAGACAAATTTATCAGTGACACACAAACACACACCCCAGTTAGCACACCAAGTCTGTACAGGCAAGTAATGTCTTCACATCATCAATATTTCAGACAAAACGTAAACATTAACAAAGAAAAAACTATGAATAAACATAAATAAACACAAATAAGTCAACATAAATACACGTTATAAATATAGTCAATATAAATAAATATACAAGTCTGTATATATACTTTTGTCTTTATGAAACTCAGTTTGTTGTATTTTGAAAACATCCTTTCAAATGTGATTACTTGAAAGTCAAGACTCAATACAACATTATGACTTCAAGAACTAGAGGGGCCTAATTAATTAATTTTCTGTCTGTTATTACTGTTATAATCCCGCTTTCTGGATATATATGAGCTTGAAAAGCAGCAGAGAAACTAAAGATTGATTTCACTTCATGTTTATGTGACTGTCTTCTGAGTCAAAATATATATATATATATATATATATATAGGCTTTATACACAGTTGTACATAAACACTATGTAAAAACATTATTCAATGTTTTTTATTTATTTGAATTATTTTCTACATTGTAGATTATTACTGGAGAACATAAAAGTGTTGATCAAACCAGAACATGTTTTATATTTTAGATTCTTTGATTTGTTGATAGCTGTGAACACTCTTGGCGTTCTCTCAGTCACCTTCATGAGGTCGTCTCCTGGAATGGTTTTGAGTTAACAGGTGAGCCTGGTCAAGAGTCAGTTTGTGTGATTACTGGCCTTCTTAATGAGTTTGAGACCATCAGTTGTGTTGTGCAGAGGCATGGTTGGTACCCAGTGGATAGCCCTGTCTGACTACTGTTGTAGTCCATAGTATGGCAAGAACCACTCAACCCAGTAAAGAGAAATGACAGTCCATCATTACTATGAGACATGGTCAGTCCATCACTACTACAAGACATGAAGGTCAGTCCATCATTAAGACATGAAGGTCAGTCCATTATTAAGACATGAAGGTCAGTCCATCATTACTATGAGACATGAAGGTCAGTCCATTATTAAGACATGAAGGTCAGTCCATCATTAAGACATGAAGGTCAGTCCATCATTACTATGAGACATGAAGGTCAGTCCATCACTAAGACATGAAGGTCAGTCCATCATTAAGACATGAAGGTCAGTCCATCACTAAGACATGAAGGTCAGTCCATCATTAAGACATGAAGGTCAGTCCATCACTAAGACATGAAGGTCAGTCTATCATTAAGACATGAAGGTCAGTCCATTATTAAGACATGAAGGTCAGTCCATCATTAAGACATGAAGGTCAGTCCATCACTAAGACATGAAGGTCAGTCCATCATTAAGACATGAAGGTCAGTCCATCATTAAGACATGAAGGTCAGTCCATTATTAAGACATGAAGGTCAGTCCATCATTAAGACATGAAGGTCAGTCTATCATTAAGACATGAAGGTCAGTCCATTATTAAGACATGAAGGTCAGTCCATCATTAAGACATGAAGGTCAGTCCATTATTAAGACATGAAGGTCAGTCCATCATTAAGACATGAAGGTCAGTCCATCATTAAGACATGAAGGTCAGTCCATCACTAAGACATGAAGGTCAGTCCATTATTAAGACATGAAGGTCAGTCCATTATTAAGACATGAAGGTCAGTCCATCATTAAGACATGAAGGTCAGTCTATCATTAAGACATGAAGGTCAGTCCATTATTAAGACATGAAGGTCAGTCCATCATTAAGACATGAAGGTCAGTCCATCATTAAGACATGAAGGTCAGTCCATCATTAAGACATGAAGGTCAGTCCATCATTAAGACATGAAGGTCAGTCCATCACTAAGACATGAAGGTCAGTCCATTAAGACATGAAGGTCAGTCCATTATTAAGACATGAAGGTCAGTCCATCATTAAGACATGAAGGTCAGTCCATCATTACTATGAGACATGAAGGTCAGTCCATTATTAAGACATGAAGGTCAGTCCATTATTAAGACATGAAGGTCAGTCCATCATTAAGACATGAAGGTCAGTCCATCATTAAGACATGAAGGTCAGTCCATCATTAAGACATGAAGGTCAGTCCATCATTACTTTAAGACATGAAGGTCAGTCCATCATTCTTGAAAATTTCAAAAACTTTGAATGTATCCTTGAGCACAGTCACAAAAACCATCAAACGCTATGATGGAAACTGGCTGTCATGAGGACCACCCCAGGAAAGGAAGACCAGATGATAAGATGATCAGTTCATTAGTGGTACCAGCCTCAGAAACCGCTAATGAACAGCACCTCAGATCAGATCACATAGATTCTTCACAGGGTTCAACTAGCAGACACATCTCAACACCAGCTGTTTAGAGGAGACTGTGTGAATCAGGCTTCTTCTGGGAAGTCCTTCAAGACTGTTGGAGAACCATTCCAGGAGACGACCTCATGAAGCTGACTGAGAACGCCAGGAGTGTTCAAAGCTGTCATCAAAGCAAAATAATCTAAAATATAAAGCATGTTCTGGTTTGTTTAGCACGTTTTGTTTCACAACATAATCCCATATGTGCTCTTTCATAGTATTAATCTGCAATGTAGAAAATAATTTAAATACGTACACACTACTGAATGACAGTGTGTCCAAATGTTTGATTGATACTGTGTGTATACATACATACATACATACAGACATACATACATACATACATACGTACACACATACACACATACATACACACATACATACAGACATACATACGTACATACGTACATACGTACATACATACATACATACATACATACATACGTACACACGTACACACGTACATACGTACATACGTACATACATACATACATACACACGTACATACGTACATACGTACATACATACATACATACATACATACATACATACATACATACATACACACGTACATACGTACATACGTACATACGTACATACATACATACATACATACATACATGCATACATACATACACACGTACATACGTACATACATACATATGTCCATATGTACACACACATACATACATACATACATACATACATACATACATACATACATACACACACACATATACATACATACATACATACATACATACATACATACACACATACATACATACATACATACACACACACATATACATACATACATACATACATACATACATACATACATACGTACATACGTACATACATACATACATACGTACATACGTACATACATACATACATACGTACACACATACATACACACATACATACACACATACACACACATACACACATACATACACACACACATACATACATACATACACGCACACATACATACATACATACATACATACATACATACGTACACACATACATACATACGTACATACATACATACATACGTACACACATGCATACATATGTACATACAAACATACGTACACACATACACACATACATACATACATACATACGTACATACATACATACGTACACACATACACACATACATACACACATACATACATACATACATACGTACATACATACATACATATGTACATACATACATACGTACACACATACACACATACATACACACATACATACATACGTACATACATACATACGTACACACATACACACATACATACACACAAACACACATACACACATACATACATACATACATACATACATACACACACATACATACATACATACATACGTACACACATACATACGTACATACATACATACATACGTACACACACACATACATACATACATGCATATATACGTACACACATACATACATACGTACATACATACATACATACATACATACACACACACATACATACATACATACATACATACATACACACACACATACATACATACATACATACGTACACACATACATACATACGTACATACATACATACATACATACGTACACACATACATACATACGTACATACACACATACATACATACGTACACACATACATACATACATACATACGTACATACATACATACATACATACGTACATACGTACACACATACACACATACATACACACATACATACATACATACATACATACGTACATACACACATACATACATACGTACACACATACATACATACGTACATACATACATACATACGTACATACATACATACGTACATACATACATACATACATACATACGTACATACGTACACACATACACACATACATACACACATACATACATACATACATACATACACACACACATACATACACACACACATACGTACATACATACATACGTACATACATACATACATACGTACATACATACATACGTACATACATACATACACACACATACATACACACATACACACATACATACACACATACACACATACACACATACACACATACACACACACATACATACACACATTCATACATACATACATACATACATACATGCACACATACACACATACACACATACACACATACACACACACATACATACACACATACATACACACATACATACATACATACATACACACATACACACATACACACATACATACACACATACACACATACACACACACGTACATACATACATACACACATACACACACATATACACACACACATACACACACACATACATACATACATACATACTTACGTTACAACAAGTCATCACCTGTGCTGCTGTTACTGCTTGGAGAGAGGAGAGGCAGGCTGCTACACCTGTGCAGCTGGTGCTGTAGGAGGAGGTGTTGGCCCTAGCTTGTCTAACCCTAACCCAAAGCAAAAGCAGAGGCTAAATCTGAAGATGAATATGTATCACATGCACAGGTAATGAATTTACTTCGGCATCCAAAAGACCTGTTCAAGGATGTTAAAATAACAGCAGGAATATTTTCAGGGTTTGTCAATACTATCATGGACAAAACTGTCACTCATATTGAAAATTTCACAAGGGAGTTGCAGGATTTGAAAACCAGCCCACAATTCACCCAGAAGGACGTGGATGATATTAAGACAAGGTTGGGCAAACAAAAGGGAGACTGCAGCTCATTACAGACTTGTTTGAAGTATGTGATAGTATGCTTGCAGTCTCTCATAAGATGGAATATTTGGAGTCTCAGTCCAGGAGAAATAACCTGGCAATAGAGGGCGAGTTTGAGTCACCTGGTTACACCTGGATGGACACTGAGTTAACAGTGAAAAGTTCCAAGTAAAACACTGAACATAAAGAAGGAGTTTGAGATGGAAAGGGCTCACCATGCAGGAAAACATGAAGGAGAGAAACCACGACCCATTGTAGTCAAATTGCTAAGATTTAAGGGTAAATCTGACGTACTACAGAGAACTAAGGCACAAATATATATCAATCAATCAACCTTTATTTATAAAGCGCTTTTCATACAAAAGGCAACTCAAAGTGCTTTACATATTAAAATCATTCCCACCCATCCCCACCCCTCGAGCATACAAACACAGGATTGCACTCATACCCCACCCCACCCCGCTCCCTACACACACACACACACCAACGCTAACAATAAAATAAAATAATGGACGTGAGGACTATATGGAGGCTGTTTAGACAAAGAGGAGGGAGATGATGCCTAAATTGAGAAAGGCACAACTAAGAGGAGACACTACATTTGAGTTTTTTTTTTTACAAACTAATCGTTCATCCCAGGACTAGTACCCAAAGACCTCAAGGAAATAAGCAGGACACTGAGTGAGTGTAAGGATCATTTGGAAAGGTATTTTCTAAACATGTTGGATTCATACATTCATGTTCTGTATATTACAAAAAAGATCTAAAAATAGCACAAGGGGATATCTGTAGTATTAGAAACTGGCTATTGGAATTAAGTGTTACGGACGGTGCAGAGAATGAAGCGCAGGCAATAAGACAACACACAGAATAAAGGTTAAAGTATTTATTACAAAAAACAAAGCAATAACAACTAAGGATCACTGCAGGGCAGGCAGGAGCTAACGAGAAAACTACTAAACTCAAAGTGAGCTGATGAAAATAAACTAAGGCTACAAACAAAAGGCGAGCTACGACAAAAGCAAGCTGATGAAAACAAACTACCTAAAACAGAAAGCGAGCTACGATAACAAACGAGCTGGTCAGGATAATACAATACACTAGAACTCAAACCAGAACAAGCAAACTACAAACAAAACCAACACTATTCTGCAAACGGACTTAACTGAACCAGAATGGAGAGGGGGGTACAGCGGGGCAGGTGAGCGGAGCAGGTGAGGGCGAAGGCAGGTAGGCAGGTTGGAGTGTTTCAGCGGTCCAGGAGATGGGGGTCGTGAATCCACAGCTTGAGTTATGGCAGACGGCAGAGCAGGGAGGAATGGAGGAGACCAGAGGCTGCAGGTTGAATGGTGGCTGTGGCAGCGTTGATCTGGAGGAGGCACACATGGACGGGCAACAGAGAACCAAACTGGAGGCAGACAGAGAATAGCGTTCGCTCAAGCATACAGACACTTGGCAAGACGGAACAGAAGACCGTGGCTGTATTACGATCTGGCACCAAGGAGAGTGTCGAGTGTGGTTTTAACTGGTTGTAGATCGGAAGCAGCTGGTAGCCCAACCACATGCGTGCCTCCTCCGCTGATTACAACAAGCTGCACCTGCAGCACTCCTCATTGCCCACACCATGCTCAGGCCCACCTGGAGGAGAGAGAGAGAAAGCAGGGAAGGGAGAAGGGAGAACTGCAACTAGCAGGCTGCAGAGGTGGAGGGTGTGACATTAAGTGAAGTGTTGTCATCAACACATCTAAATATTTAAGCACTGTCTGGAACCCACCTTGATAAGACATCGGAAGATGGAGAATTACATATTCAAGGATATGATATATATACCGAAAGGACAGAAATGCTTTTGGGGGCGGTGTAGCCGCAGTGAAGTCAGACCGCAGTGAAAATCAGATATGATTTAATGAAAAATAATCTTGAAATCATGTGTTAACAAGCACAAACACCCCATTTAAAACCTATTTTGATTGGTTGCCATTACAGGCCACCTAATTCAATAGCAGAGTACGTAGGCTCTATCTAAGATATGTTCGATCATGTCACACAAAATATGAGGTGTACTTTACAGGACATCTAAACATTGATTGGAACTCATTGAATTTCTCACAAAAAAATAAGCTTGAGGCATGTGATGCTGCTTGTGGTGTAATTCAACTGATTAATAAACCAACCAGGGTAAAGAAGAGGAAAAATAACACAGTTAAATCCTTGTGTATAGGTCATATGTTTACTAATGTGGCAGAGCGATGTCCAGGAACCCTGTCAGTGCCAGTGGGTTTTTCTGATCATGACCTTGTAGTACTGTCAGGACCCCTGCTTCCCTCACCTGAACTCTTTCTTCTAGTGCTCAGTGTGTTTTGTTTTTTGACTTGGCAGCAATTTGAACATTTTGAGTTCTGTAAACTGGCCTTGTCTGCGTTTGCTAAATTTTGTGGTTTTCCTTGATTTCTCCCACCAGTTGGTTTTGAGTTTTCGTAGGGTCAGTGGTTATTGCATGTTGCGTTGGGTTTGCTTTCAGTATTCCCCAGAGTTTAGTTTTGCATTTTGGTGTTGTTACATTTCCATTTCTTTTGTAAGTAAATCCTCAAGTCTGTCTGTCTGTGTCTGGGTTCCCTGACCCCTCCCTCATAACAATGGTTAGAAAAACTAAAACTATAACCGTTAAAGAAACCCCTAAAATTGCATAAAGACGATCATATAAAGATTTTTGTTCGGAGAATTTTGTGCATGATATATAAAATCTGAATTGGGTAAATGTTTTACTGGAGCAGAATCCAGAAATGGCATTACTGAAGTTTGAAGCAATGATCTTGCCTGTTGTAGAAAACCATGCCCTCTCAGGAAACATACAATTAGAAAACAAATCTGTCCATGGCAAGATTATGAATTGAGGGAATGTATGGAAAATAGAAATCAGGCAAGAGTAGAAGCAATATTTTCAGGACATGAGTCAGACTGGCAAAATTATAGGAGACTGAGAAATTTGAAGACAAAAAATGAACAGAAAGAAAAAGAAGTTCTATTATGAAAACAAAATGGAAACTTGTGGTACTGATAATAAGAAGATATGGTATACCTTGAATGAATTAATGAAAAACAACAAGAATCCAATGGGTTGTTTTTTGGAAAAAGATGGTCAGTTTCTAAATAAACCTACTGAAATTGCAAATGATCTAAACAAATATTTCATAAATAAAACAGGTAATTTAAGAAACAACATGCAGGTTAGTGTGAGTAATAGTATTTCTTTAATATTAAATGTAATTATGAAAGGGAAAAAAATGCAAATTTCAATTACAAGATGTAAACATAGAGGATGTGACAAGGGCACTCAAATCTTGTAAAGAAACATCTGTAGGCGACAATCCGGTGGAGCAGGTCAAAGAGATAAAACTTTTAGACATTACTTTAGATAACACATTATCCTGGAATATTATAAGAAGATGTACAGGACTACTTCACATGACAAGACAATCGATTTCTAACACGTAAATCAACGAAATGAATTACACAGGCTCTTCTACTGTCATATTTAGACTATTGCCCAGTAGTGTGGTCAAATGCTGCAACTGCGGTGTTAAAGAGGTTACAGACCATACAGAACCGAGCAGCTCGGGTGGTTTTAGGCTGTGATGGTGGAACTAGCACCAAAGTCATGCTGAGCCAACTAAAGTGGTTATCTGTACAAGATAGATTATTCTATGCATTATTGTCTTTCCTGAAAAATATTATAGCTTCAAAGAGGCCTGAAGTTCTTTACAAAAACCTCATATTAGGCAAAGCACAATTATTATACTAGACATGCCATGGCAAGAAAATTTGTTTTACCAAAAGTAAGATCCAAAATCATTAAGAGAACGTTCAAATACAGAGCAATGCGTGCTTGGAACACGCAACCAGAAATAATAACCTTGGAAGAAAAAAATACAAATTTTAAATCAGTATTTAAACAAGTTTTATCAACTAAAATGCACTGAAATGACATGAACTCCATCTGGAGGTGTAGGACATATTTGTACAACTGTGCCAACAATGTCTTTTACTACGTATTTCGTATGTTGAAATGTATCTTTTTGTATTTTATTAATTGATGTGTTGGGCCTTAGGAAGAATAGCAACCCCTTAGCTGTGCTAATGGTGATTCTATCAAGAAATATAAACATATACATATGCACCAGGCCAATATCAAGACAAGAAAGCTCCT
Organism: Dascyllus trimaculatus; assembly: GCA_024666655.1. NCBI lineage: Eukaryota > Metazoa > Chordata > Actinopteri > Pomacentridae > Dascyllus > Dascyllus trimaculatus. The sequence goes on along the minus strand of CM045458.1, from coordinate 31,158,407 downwards.
CACCATGCATGGAGTGTTTCATTCCACGTCCAGCACCCCGAGGTCTTACACAAAGCTGACTGAGGACAACCGAAGACTGGTGAATGTCGGCACCACCGTTCAGGATGAAGCAGCTGAGATCCAGGAATACAACCTGAAGATGGCCCCACAGAAGAGCTGCTAAATGAATACCTCAGGCAATGCAGAAGAATAGACCCAATGATCAAGGGGAGACAAGGGCTGGGCTGAAGGACAGCACAGAAGCACTGATCATGGCTACACAAGAACAGGCCATCAGCACAAGATCCATAGAGGCAGGGATCTGCCACAACAGGCAGGACCCACAATGTGTAAAGATGCTTCTGAGACAGTCCAGCACATAGTAGTGGGATGTAAGATCCTGTCAGGAAAGCATACATGGAGCGCCTTAACCAAGTTGTGGGTATTGTGTACAGGAACAGCTGTACAGAGCACAGGCTGGAAGTCCCAAGGTTGAAGTGGAAGGCATGTCCCAAGGTGTTGGAGAATGACCAAGATCCTCTGTGACTTCCAGTTTCAGACTGACAAGATGGTGGTGGCTAACAAACTAGACATGGTGTTGGTGGACAAATATCAGAAGAAGGTGGTGGTCATAGATGTGGTGATACTGAGAGACAGTAACATCAGTAAGAAAGAACATGAGAAGCTGGAGAAGTACAAAGAGCTGAAGGAGGAACTAAAAACATGTGGGGAGTAAAGGCAACAGTGGTGCTAGTGGTGATGGGAGCACTGGGAGCACTGGGAACACTGGGAGCAGTGACTCACAAACTGAAGGAACATCTGAGGTCTCTGTCCAGAAGAGTTCAATCCTAGGAACAGCCAAGATACTGCGCAAAACCCTCAAACTCCCAGTTGTCTGGTAAAGGACCTGAGCTTGAAGGGTTAGGGTTAGTTTGCAGTCTGTGCCTGAAAATGGATGAAAGCTTGCTCTGTCTCTGTTTTGAAGTAGATTATATTTGGTTCATCCTACGCATAAACCTATTAAATTTAGAGTTAATACACATCGTGAACTCCACAGGGAAGCTCTGATTTAAAGGGACGAACTTTTATGTGAATCAAAGGTTGGTGTAAGTATTTCACACATAACAGATGCATTAACACGTCTCTTAGTCTGAAGTCAAACATTCTTCAGGAAAATAACCTGGAAGAAGGTTTGGCTGGTTCTCCAGTTTTTCATGAATTGATGTGTTTCAGGTAAAAAATATTAGCGTGAAAGTAAATAAATCATGAGTAGAACTGGCAGATATAAAAACACAGATTATAGATGTTGAGCTGTTTACCATCAAGTTTGACCTGAAATGATCTGAACAGCTCCCCCTGTCTGTTGGAGTTCTCTGCCAGCTGTAGTCTGTCATTCACTTCCTGCTCTAACACTTCGTTTGACTTCGGCGAGGAGAGAGACAGGAAATACCGAACGTTTCTGCCCGAGTCCAACAACATTCTGCAGTCTACTGTTACACACACACACACACACACACACACACACACACACACACACACACACACACGGCTGCATTAAAAGCAGAAGGACTTTTCTCTATCAGTGTGACACAACATCACACTCTGCTGGAACAACAACACTGATAACAGCTGTGTGTGTGTGTGTGTGTGTGTGTGTGTGTGTGTGTGTGTGTGTGTGTGTGTGTGTGTGTGTGTGTGTGTGTGTGTGTGTGTGTGTGTGTGTATGCGTGTGTGTGTGTGTGTGTGTGTGTGAGTGTTCATCAGTCACCTGTCTCTCTCTCAGAAAAAGACGAGTGTCGTTTTATTAACCCTCAGAGGTCTTTCTCAGCTGCAGTTCTTCTAGGCTAGATGTATCAACATGTTGAAGTCATATTTCTTTGCAGAGAAAAAGCAATAAACATTTCTCAGACTGAATTCATTAGAAACTGCTGAACCAGTATAAGTGTGAGTTGGTCAGACTGATAGACCTCATGTTTCTGTAACTTCTCTCAGAGTGACATCAGTCATAAACATTGATCACAGCCATATGGTGGTTAACCAAAACCTGAGCATGGACAGACAGATGAGTGATATTGATGATGATATGATACTTCAGTGGTTCCAATTCTGGACAAACTGAAGAGTTTTAGAGCCTCCATCCTCTTTTCAAGGTCATGGGTCTTCTTTTCCTTTCTGAAGCTGAAGATTTTCCAGCAGAGTTTGTTAGATTTTCTGGATTCACAAGCTGCAAATTTGTCCGGGAAAGCTACTGGTGTGTTTATAGTAGCTGATGGAGGCAGATCAGGGACTAAATAAGATTCAGCATCAGTCAGTTCATCATCCTCATGCTCTGGTTCTGCTGGTAAATGATATGACTGACGAACAGAAGGGAAAGCAGCTCCTCATCATCATCATTAGCCTCTGGTTAATTTTCATGTGCAGAGCAGCAAATTAGTGCTGCAGCTCCATCATTTACTGCAACAGAAAACCAGACAAACTTCTGCATCAGTACTGAACTTTAGAACTGAAGAAGTCTCATGAAAGAAGGTGACAACATCTTCAAGAACCTGACAGAAAGTTCCAGGTCTTTTTAATTGAGGCTCTGAAGATTACAAATAAACTATACAAATAAAGTGGATTGGATTGGATTACAATGACCTGAGAAGTCTATCAGTGTGTCTGGGTTAAAGGACCTCTATGGGCTGCGCTCGCTGCAGGGTGCAGCTCAGCACATGATGAGTCCTGGACTAGCTAGCAAAACACCTTCAGGACGTCACCATCCTCTACAGCGGGCTTTCAGTTCGTTGCAAACACTTCATCAGCAAAGATGTATTTGTCCCATGTTAAATAGCAAGGGTTAGCGCTAGCCTTACTGGTACGAACTCAGTGAACTAAAACAACGTCCCCATCAAATCACACAGTGAACTACAACATACCTACGGCCCCTGCTGGTGCTGTAGAGTAAAAAATTTGTCTTTAGACATTTTGAGAGCAGAATACACAATACCAGGCGCTGAGAGCTTCACTAAATGAAACAACAGACCTGCGGGGTGTTACATCGTCCCAGTAGCTACCTCAAGCATGGGTCTAAAGCATAAAGCATTGCACCAACATGTAATAAACAGTTAACCATGTTGCAGTGCTGTCAGCCTGGGACAGACAACAGGTTTAACCTAGCTTAGCAACAGACTGGGACCAGGAATTGATGTTAAACATAAGGAATCGAACACCTACTCAGGAATAAGATGAGTCATTTGTATTGTGTCTGGGCTTTTAACTGAAACATGGCTCATCTTTGCATGTGTTATACCTGTTTGACGTTTTTTGTATGCTTGCTTTTATCTTTGATGAAACAATTTGGTTTCTGTGTACTTTATGCTCTGTGTTGTTGTGAGTTTTGATGAGGGAATAATAAAGGTTATCTAACCTTGTTTTGTCATATCTGAAACAGAAAACAATAAATTACAGTTTGTACGTTCAAAATAAACCTTAATTGATAGAATGATATATGGTAAACTGCAAAATATAGTGATTATATATTTAATGTTGATTTTAATTGTCTTCGACGCCATCTTGAGGTGAAAAATAAGGCTGACATGATGAGCGTTAATGTGGTTTGTCTCTGTCAGTCTGTGTGTGGCGCCGGTTATCACAAAGACAAGAGGCTGAATGACATGTTAGTGATGGACACACACATTTACAAACACAGATACACAAACATGCACATAACACACACACCGTTAGCTTAAAGCAGTGAACGAGCCAACAGCAGCTGTAAAAGTAAGACTTGTTTTCTACCATCATTAGTGTTTCTGTTGTTTAATGTTTTATCACTCTTCTGTTCATATATGTTGTGTGTGACTGTGTATTTTGTACATGTTTTCACACGTATGCATTTATGCTTATATTTGCATGTGTGAGTAACTACTGATGAATGGCATTTCAGAAGAGGAGACAAATGTTTAAATTGTAGACTAAATGTTGATGAGTATGAGTTCTTCATTTCATCCAGGGTGTTTAAATACAGCTGAATGTCTGCCTTTTTGGAGCTCATAAACATACAGTTGTGAACAAAAGTTTACATTTAGAAAGATCAGTATATCAACCCTAACCGTAACCCTATGTGTGTGTGTTCAGTCTGAACAATGAGGACAGTCTGATGATAAGTCCATGATAACACTGTTACACAACGTAAAACAACATTGAAAGAGGAACATAATACTCACATGATCCTAAATCCATTATCTTTCACTTATCTTTTGCATACTTAACAGCTTGGACAAACACATTTAAAGGTCTTCACTTCGTATGTATTAATGAAAAGGCAACAGGCCACCCTGAGATACAGTGTTGTCTGCCTCAGTTTGTAAATCGTCTAAATACTGTTGCTTTACTTAATGTTTTGCTCTGTGGTATTTGCTGCTCCCGCTGTTGCAGATTGCCCATTGACTACCACTGGAAAAATGTTTGGCATTAATATGTTGGCAAGATGTTGGTAAAATGTTATTGATATGTTCGTAAGATGGTGGTAAAATGTTAATATGTTTTTAATATGTTTGTAAGATGATGGTAAGATGTTATTAATATGGTATTAATGTTGCTAAGATGTTTGTAAGATGTTATTAATATGATTTTAAGATGACAGACCGGACTAGTTGTTTCTCATTTGTAGACCACAGCAAACACAGATGCTAATAGTCCGTATGAGTTGGGGAGAATGGTGCTTTTACTGCCGCTCTGTAGTTTAGAATTACTAAAGTGACATTTCAGTTTTCATGGTTGGTTACTTTTTTCTCTACGGACATCGGTGTTCATTTTACCAACATACAGTTCAACATAGTTCAGGTCAAACTAACTCATGTTCATACACCTCCAATGATCACCTCTGGAACTGATCATTGGGTTTGTCTGCTACAACAACACTCATGACTCAGAGACCTAAAACAATCAGAACAAATGAAACATACATGAAGCATGATGAACATGAAGCTGAGAGTCTGAGCAGGTGGAGATGAACTGACCTGCTGCACTTCAAACACTTCACCATTCACACCTTCCACACCTTCATGTCAACATCGAAGCTGTCGCTCCTAAACCCCACTGACAGCACAGAAAACCTGTGTGTGTGTGTGTGTGTGTGTGTCTGTGTCTGTGTGTGTATGTGTGTGTGTGTGTATGTGTGTGTGTGTGTGTGTGTCTGTGTGTGTATGTGTGTGTGTGTGTGTGTGTGTGTGTGTGTGTGTGTGTCTGTGTGTGTATGTGTGTGTGTGTGTCTGTGTCTGTGTGTGTATGTGTGTGTGTGTGTATGTGTGTGTGTGTGTGTGTGTCTGTGTGTGTATGTGTGTGTGTGTGTGTGTGTCTTGCTGTTTTTAGCTGCCTGTAGCCTAATATTTGTGGGAACCAGCAGAGTTAATGAGTTGGTGGACAAAACAGACAGATACAGACAGACAGACAGACAGACAGACAGACAGACAGACAGACAGATTGTTCTCCAGGGAGCTTCTTTCTAAAGTTTCACATTCAAACTCTGGTTTTTTGGTTCACTCAGTAGCTCTACTGATTATCAGCACTAAACATTCAGACATTATTCTCATTGTGTAGCACAGCATTGCACTGTGGTACTGTAAGCAGACAGAAGTCCATGTTGGGTTAGAACATGTAATATGTTGTTGTAACATGGAACATGTTGTCCTGAGGAGCTGTGATCTTCGGAGACAGTTTGAAAACAGCATAAACTTGGGCTTGTCTGTGTGACACTGAGGTGGATTTAAGGGGACTGAACAGACAGAGCATTAGATGACTGTCATCTACAGAAGAACGGAACATAGACTGACAGATTACCACAGATGTTTCTGAGTTATACAGTTATCTATTCCTCACGTGGAACCATGGTGTCCACCATGTTTCCTCAGATGTTAAACTCTGAATTAATGTTGTCTCCTCATCCTGTAGATATGATCTATCTCCATGCTCCATCAGCTGTAGGAAGATGTTCCTCCATGCTGGATGTATCTCCAGCTACTAGATGTTCCTCCGTGCTGGATGTATCTCCAGCTACTAGATGTTCCTCCGTGCTGGATGTATCTCCAGCTACTAGATGTTCCTCCATGCTGGATGTATCTCCAGCTACTAGATGTTCCACCATGCTGGATGTATCTCCAGCTACTAGATGTTCCTCCATGCTGGATGTATCTCCAGCTACTAGATGTTCCTCCATGCTGGATGTATCTCCAGCTACTAGATGTTCCTCCATGCTGGATGTATCTCCAGCTACTAGATGTTCCTCAATGCTGGATGTATCTCCAGCTATTAGATGTTCCTCCATGCTGGATGTATCTCCAGCTACTAGATGTTCCTCCATGCTGGATGTATCTCCAGCTACTAGATGTTCCTCCATGCTGGATGTATCTCCAGCTACTGTCTCCTCTGTTCTCTGGTTCTGATGCTGCATTTATTCATTGATCCAGTAGGTTGGATTCTCCTCTCAGTATCTCTGAGGAAACACTGCCTGCAGTTCAATCTGAACTCTGTCTGAGTGATTAGGAAAGGAAAAGAGGAAGAAAGGAAGAGGAGGAGGGTGACAGGAAGACAGGAGGTCGGCGGTTGATCAGAGGGAGGTGAAGAGGGTCTGAAAGAAAATCATGTTGGAACACAGAGAGGAATGAAGTGTGTGTTACTGTGTGTGTCAGTGTGCGTCAGTGTGTGTGTGCGTTGGAATGAGCTGGGTCATCGTACTCTCTGTAATTTTACACCAGAGGGTCAAACTGATGACTCCCAGCAGCTGCTGCTGCCATGGCAACGAAGGGTGGGGTCACCCCTGGCAACGGGGACACAAGGGGGGGGGTGTGTGTTACTGTGTGTTACTGTGTGTGTCTGTGTGTGTTACTGTGTGTGTGTCTGTGTGTTACTGTGTGTGTCTGTGTGTGTTACTGTGTGTTACTGTGTGTTGCTGTGTGTAACTGTGTGTGTGTCTGTGTGTGTTACTGTGTGTGTGTCTGTGTGTTACTGTGTGTTGCTGTGTGTAACTCAGAGAGACACACACAGTAACACACAGCTCTGCTCTCCAGGTCCTTAAAGAAGACCGATGGTAGTTTAACTTGGAACTTTCCTGTTGGTTGGTTCTTGACTCTTGTGTCTGTTTGGACTTGAACAGTGAGTGGTACCAGCGAGGGAAGCCTTTGTGTTGCCAAACCCATGGTTGTGAATGTGAGGAAAATCACCAGACAAACACATCAATTTAACCTTTAGTTAGCTCCTGTCAGGGCCTCCTCTCCTGGACCTAGCTCTGGCCCGACCTGATGACCTCCTTCCCCCTCCTCCTTCTGCTTGGCTACAGCCTCTCCCACAGCTGCAGCCATTTGATAATCAACATCAACAGCAACTCCGGGCAGCCGTGTTCCACCACCCCTGATCAATTATCTCCCTCAATAAAGACCAGTTGGACCCGCCATTGATGATGTAGCTCTTTCTGGTGATGTAATTGATCCTGATGATGTAGTTCCTCCTGATGTTGTAGTTGATCCTGATGATGTAGTTCCTCCTGATGTTGTAGCTCCTCCTGATGTTGTAGTTCCTCCTGATGATGTAGTTGATCCTGATGTTGTAGTTCCTCCTGATGATGTAGTTGATCCTGATGATGTAGTTCCTCCTGATGTTGTAGTTCCTCCTGATGTTGTAGCTCCTCCTGATGATGTAGTTCCTCCTGATGTTGTAGTTCCTCCTGATGTTGTAGTTGATCCTGATGATGTAGTTGCTCCTGATGATGTAGTTGATCCTGATGTTGTAGCTCCTCCTGATGTTGTAGTTCCTCCTGATGATGTAGTTGATCCTGATGTTGTAGTTCCTCCTGATGATGTAGTTCCTCCTGATTTTGTAGTTGATCCTGATGATGTAGTTGCTCCTGATGATGTAGTTGCTCCTGATGATGTAGTTCCTCCTGATGATGTAGTTCCTCCTGATGATGTAGTTGATCCTGATGTAGCTCCTCCTGATGTTGTAGTTCTTCCTGATGATGTAGTTGATCCTGATGTTGTAGTTCCTCCTGATTATGTAGTTCCTCCTGATGATGTAGTTCCTCCTGATGATGTAGTTGATCCTGATGTTGTAGTTCCTCCTGATGATGTAGTTGATCCTGATGTTGTAGTTCCTCCTGATGTTGTAGTTCCTCCTGATGATGTAGTTGATCCTGATGTTGTAGCTCCTCCTGATGTTGTAGTTCCTCCTGATGTTGTAGTTCCTCCTGATGATGTAGTTCCTCCTGATGTTGTAGCTCCTCCTGATGTTGTAGTTCCTCCTGATGATGTAGTTGATCCTGATGATGTAGTTCCTCCTGATGTTGTAGTTCCTCCTGATGTTGTAGTTCCTCCTGATGATGTAGTTGATCCTGATGTTGTAGTTGATCCTGATGATGTAGTTGATCCTGATGTTGTAGTTCCTCCTGATGATGTAGTTGATCCTGATGATGTAGTTCCTCCTGATGTTGTAGTTCCTCCTGATGATGTAGTTCCTCCTGATGTTGTAGTTGATCCTGATGATGTAGTTGCTCCTGATGATGTAGTTGATCTTGATGTTGTAGCTCCTCCTGATGTTGTAGCTCCTCCTGATGATGTAGTTGATCCTGATGTTGTTGTTCCTCCTGATGTTGTAGTTGATCCTGATGATGTAGTTGATCCTGATGTTGTAGCTCCTCCTGATGTTGTAGTTGATCCTGATGTTGTAGTTCCTCCTGATGTTGTAGTTGATCCTGATGTTGTAGTTCCTCCTGATGTTGTAGTTGATCCTGATGATGTAGTTGATCCTGATGTTGTAGCTCCTCCTGATGTTGTAGTTGATCCTGATGATGTAGTTGATCCTGATGTTGTAGCTCCTCCTGATGATGTAGTTGATCCTGATGTTGTAGTTGATCCTGATGATGTAGTTGATCCTGATGTTGTAGTTCCTCCTGATGTTGTAGTTGATCCTGATGATGTAGTTCCTCCTGATGTTGTAGTTCCTCCTGATGATGTAGTTCCTCCTGATGTTGTAGTTGATCCTGATGATGTAGTTGCTCCTGATGATGTAGTTGATCCTGATGTTGTAGTTCCTCCTGATGATGTAGTTGATCCTGATGTAGCTCCTCCTGATGTTGTAGTCCCTCCTGATGATGTAGTTGATCCTGATGTTGTAGTTGATCCTGATGATGTAGTTGATCCTGATGTTGTAGTTCCTCCTGATGTTGTAGTTGATCCTGATGATGTAGTTCCTCCTGATGATGTAGTTCCTCCTGATGTTGTAGTTGATCCTGATGATGTAGTTGCTCCTGATGATGTAGTTCCTCCTGATGATGTAGTTCCTCCTGATGATGTAGTTGATCCTGATGTAGCTCCTCCTGATGTTGTAGTTCCTCCTGATGTTGTAGTTCCTCCTGATGATGTAGTTGATCCTGATGTTGTAGTTCCTCCTGATGATGTAGTTCCTCCTGATGATGTAGTTCCTCCTGATGATGTAGTTGATCCTGATGTTGTAGTTCCTCCTGATGTTGTAGTTCCTCCTGATGTTGTAGTTCCTCCTGATGATGTAGTTGATCCTGATGTTGTAGCTCCTCCTGATGTTGTAGTTCCTCCTGATGATGTAGTTGATCCTAATGTTGTAGTTCCTCCTGATGTTGTAGTTCCTCCTGATGATGTAGTTCCTCCTGATGTTGTAGCTCCTCCTGATGTTGTAGTTCCTCCTGATGATGTAGTTCCTCCTGATGTTGTAGTTGATCCTGATGATGTAGTTGCTCCTGATGATGTAGTTGATCCTGATGTTGTAGTTCCTCCTGATGATGTAGTTGATCCTGATGTAGCTCCTCCTGATGTTGTAGTTCCTCCTGATGATGTAGTTGATCCTGATGTTGTAGTTGATCCTGATGATGTAGTTGATCCTGATGTTGTAGTTCCTCCTGATGTTGTAGTTGATCCTGATGATGTAGTTCCTCCTGATGTTGTAGTTCCTCCTGATGATGTAGTTCCTCCTGATGTTGTAGTTGCTCCTGATGATGTAGTTGCTCATATGATGTAGTTCCTCCTGATGATGTAGTTCCTCCTGATGATGTAGTTGATCCTGATGTTGTAGTTCCTCCTGATTATGTAGTTCCTCCTGATGATGTAGTTCCTCCTGATGATGTAGTTGATCCTGATGTTGTAGTTCCTCCTGATGATGTAGTTGATCCTGATGTTGTAGTTCCTCCTGATGTTGTAGTTCCTCCTGATGTTGTAGTTCCTCCTGATGATGTAGTTGATCCTGATGTTGTAGCTCCTCCTGATGTTGTAGTTCCTCCTGATGATGTAGTTGATCCTAATGTTGTAGTTCCTCCTGATGTTGTAGTTCCTCCTGATGATGTAGTTCCTCCTGATGTTGTAGCTCCTCCTGATGTTGTAGTTCCTCCTGATGATGTAGTTGATCCTAATGTTGTAGTTCCTCCTGATGTTGTAGTTCCTCCTGATGATGTAGTTCCTCCTGATGTTGTAGCTCCTCCTGATGTTGTAGTTCCTCCTGATGATGTAGTTGGTCCTGATGTTGTAGTTCCTCCTGATGTTGTAGTTGATCCTGATGATGTAGTTCCTCCTGATGATGTAGTTCCTCCTGATGTTGTAGTTCCTCCTGATGATGTAGTTGATCCTGATGTTGTAGTTCCTCCTGATGATGTAGTTCCTCCTGATGATGTAGTTCCTCCTGATGATGTAGTTGATCCTGATGTTGTAGTTCCTCCTGATGTTGTAGTTCCTCCTGATGATGTAGTTGATCCTGATGTTGTAGCTCCTCCTGATGTTATAGTTCCTCCTGATGATGTAGTTGATCCTGATGTTGTAGCTCCTCCTGATGTTGTAGCTCCTCCTGATGATGTAGTTGATCCTGATGTTGTTGTTCCTCCTGATGTTGTAGTTGATCCTGATGATGTAGTTGATCCTGATGTTGTAGCTCCTCCTGATGTTGTAGTTGATCATGATGTTGTAGTTCCTCCTGATGTTGTTGTTGATCCTGATGTTGTAGTTCCTCCTGATGTTGTAGTTGATCCTGATGATGTAGTTGATCCTGATGTTGTAGCTCCTCCTGATGTTGTAGTTGATCCTGATGATGTAGTTGATCCTGATGTTGTAGCTCCTCATGATGATGTAGTTGATCCTGATGTTGTAGTTGATCCTGATGATGTAGTTGATCCTGATGTTGTAGTTCCTCCTGATGTTGTAGTTGATCCTGATGATGTAGTTCCTCCTGATGTTGTAGTTCCTCCTGATGATGTAGTTCCTCCTGATGTTGTAGTTGATCCTGATGATGTAGTTGCTCCTGATGATGTAGTTGATCCTGATGTTGTAGCTCCTCCTGATGTTGTAGTTCCTCCTGATGATGTAGTTGATCCTGATGTTGTAGTTCCTCCTGATGTTGTAGTTGATCCTGATGAAGTAGTTGATCTTGATGTTGTAGCTCCTCCTGATGTTGTAGTTGATCCTGATGATGTAGTTGATCCTGATTATGTAGCTCCTCCTGATGATGTAGTTGATACTGCTGATGTAAGTCCTCCTGATGCAGTACAAGAGGAGTTAACAGGAGGTGACATGTTTGCTGAGAACTTCAGTTCATCACAGTCTCTGTCGGACGCTCAACCTCCTTTGTCACATTTAAATATCTGACTGTATCCTGGGGTTGATGTGTGACAGACTGTTCTGAAGCTGGACTCTGTGACATGTTCTCTTCCTTGTTGTTTGTGTTTTTCTTTGGATTTGTTTCCATGTTTTCTGTCTTACTTTGCAGAGTCTGTTTGCATAACAACACCGTCCCTGTATCTGCAAAGAGATTGGTCAGCAAGGAGGACTAGACTCCCAGTGATTCTGTTGGAGACCTGACACTCCTCTTTCTTCTTCCAGGAGTCAGTTAATAAGCAACAGAGGAATTGGGCAGTGTCACATGATGCCAAGATGGCCCCTCTGCTGCCCCCTGTTGGTTCAGAGGTTTTCAGACGCTTTACGCCAGCCTCACTGGAGGAAATCCAACAACGGTATGAAGTCGAAGAAAAGGAGCGACAACGAAGAAAAGAGAAGAACATCGAGGTATAAAATATACTGATCAGTTGTCAATAACCTGTAATCACTCAGAACTAATAAATGCACTGCCCAGAATGTGCTGATTGACATTGATCTTAATACCTTGCTGACTGGCTGTCTCTGTGAGTGACAGATAGCAGAGGAGGACCTTCCAAAACCTGCCAGTGACCTGGAGGCCGGGAAGCCCCTTCCCTTCATCTTCGGAGATCCACCCCCTGAGCTTCTCAACACCCCACTGGAGGAGCTGGATCCCTTCTACCAATCACACAAGGTCTCTCTTTCAAACAACATATTCCCTGTCTGTCTGTCCGTTTGACCTCTCTGACCTGTCTGTCCGTCCGTCTGTCTGTCTGCAGACCTTCATCGTCCTCAGTAAGGGAAACATCATCTACAGATTTAATGCTGAACCTGCCTGTTACCTGCTGAGTCCCTTCAACCCACTGAGGACCTTCGCCATCAAGATCCTCATCCATTCATATCCTTTTAAATGACATCACAGTATAGTTTTTAGTGTATGTACTATGACTTCACAGTGCACCTGAGCTTCAGTTTAGATGTTCAGCTCAGAGTTTGACTCAGGAAGCACATGACACATTTGAACCAATCAGAAGACAGCTCATCCTCAGCAGGTCTAAAACAACAACATGCTAATCAGTTAGCATACTAGCAGCTGTACCAGGAAACCTCCCTGATGTATCACTGAAACTGAATGGCTGTCTAAATGGCAGTTTATCGATAATTGATTAGTTGATTGATTTTTGTTTCTTAAAACTATAACTTTATTCAGTTTATTCATCATGGTGACGATTCTGACCAACTGTGTGTTCATGACAATGAGTGATCCTCCGCCATGGAGCAAGACTGTTGAGTGAGTCCACACACACACACACACACACACACACAAACACCTGACCCTCATCTATACCTCGCCTGTACCTCACTCTTACAGGTGAGCTCTTACACTGTCTGTCAAGTGATAAAACAGAAATACTCTCGAGTATAAGCAGTGTCTGGTCAAGCAAGTCAGATTTTAGAGGATGATGTAATTCTGGCTTCAACAATACAAGTGAGACGATTCCTATTTAGTAGAAGGCTGACTAAATCTTTAATAGTTGAATAACAAAAAATAAATAAACAATAAAAATAATATTTAACAATATTTGAAAATTCTAGAAAGAGCTTGAATGTTTTTTAAAAAAGACCAAAGTTCCTGATGAAGCACATGCACAGATTATAAACAGTGTCTCCTCCTCAGGTCCTTTAGTGGAGCTGATCAGACTTCCGGGTTTCCATGAACAGCATCATCATGCTGCTAAAAATGCTCCTGCAGAAGGTCCATGGATGGAGCTGCTGATGTTCTGCTGTCTGTGAAGTCTCCCAGCAGTCAGCTGTCCATCAGCTAGAATATAGATTTAGTATTATTTTTGATGCATGGTGACAAACATAGCAAGCAAACATAAACAGGACAAAGGTGTAATACAGGTAATGAAAACAAGAAAAGTTAGCTGTCAAGTACAACTTTAAATAACAATATAAAGTTATGAACATTAACTTTGGAAACCAATTTGCCTGCAAACTATCAATAAATTTACACTGAGAGGCCAAAGTTTGACCGTTAGATACAAGCAAAACTACGTATATACCTCTTTAATCACTGCAGAACCGTCAGAGCCAGCAGCACATTTTATAAAGTTTTGCCAAGATAAGGCTGCTCTCGGTGGGCTACTGTGAGCGCTGACCGCCCGGTCATCTGGATAACAGTTCTTGTTCTCTACTGGGGCACACATCTTCTAAAATGTTCAGAGCAAATTTTCAGATATGCTTAATTTTGACAAATGGACCACAGATCTGACACTTATCCAGTTATATTCTCATCTAAAAAATCAGTGCATTCTGTGACACTTCAGAAAATTATCACTTACAGTTGTGAGTTTTCTCCTCAGCCTTTGCCTTTGGTTGGTACCAGTGCAATATGGGATACTTGGCTGCACCAAGTCCAGACAAGTCTGTTTCCAATGTGTCTTTAAAGATGTAACATCCGGGCATTTCATGTGCGCACGGCCAAATGAGTACTCTGAACTGGAACAGTACTCAGGCTGCAACTGAAGAGGTTTCACAAGTTCACATGAACACAGTTATGCATATTGAGAATTAAAACTCAAAAAAGAAACAGAAGAAGAACAAGAAAAACAAAGAGAAGCCAGAAACAATTAGAAAATGTATTAGAACAACAAAAAAGTAGAAGAAGAAACAAAACCGTAAGAAGAACAAGAAAAAGTAGAAGAAACAAAGGAACAAGAACTAAAACAAGACAAAGAAGTGGGAAGCAGCAGCTGTCCTCTGAAAACCATTAATGTTCTTCACAGTGAAGATTCCAGAGTCAGGGTCAGGGTTAGGGTTAGAACCAAGAACCAAGAACCAAAGATCTCATCTGTTTGTATGGGTTAGGGTTAGGGTTAACCCTAACCCATACAAACATGTTGCCCAACAGCTGTCGTGTGTCTGTCTGCTGTATGTTACCAGTGGATCTTTCTGTTGTTCTACAGATACGTGTTCACTGGAATCTACACATTTGAGGCAACAGTCAAAGTTTTGTCGCGCGGATTCTGTTTAGGAGATTTCACCTTCCTCAGAGACCCCTGGAACTGGCTGGACTTCATGGTCATCAGCATGGCGTAATAATCAATAACGCACCTGAGAGACACTGATCACAGACTAATAATCAATAACACACCTTAGAGACACTGATCACAGACTAATAATCAATAACTCACCTTAGAGACACTGATCACAGACTAATAATCAATAACGCACCTGAGAGACACTGATCACAGACTAATAATCAATAACACACCTTAGAGACACTGATCACAGACTAATAATCAATGACACAGCTGAGAGACACTGATCACAGACTAATAATCAATAACACACCTTAGAGACACTGATCACAGACTAATAATCAATGACACACCTTAGAGACACTGATCACAGACTAATAATCAATAACTCACCTTAGAGACACTGATCACAGACTAATAATCAATAACACACCTTAGAGACACTGATCACAGGCTAATAATCAATAACACACCTTAGAGACACTGATCACAGACTAATAATCAATGACACAGCTGAGAGACACTGATCACAGACTAATAATCAATAACACACCTTAGAGACACTGATCACAGACTAATAATCAATAACGCACCTGAGAGACACTGATCACAGACTAATAATCAATAACACACCTTAGAGACACTGATCACAGACTAATAATCAATGACACACCTTAGAGACACTGATCACAGACTAATAATCAATGACACAGCTGAGAGACACTGATCACAGACTAATAATCAATAACTCACCTTAGAGACACTGATCACAGACTAATAATCAATAACGCACCTGAGAGACACTGATCACAGACTAATAATCAATAACTCACCTTAGAGACACTGATCACAGACTAATAATCAATGACACACCTTAGAGACACTGATCACAGACTAATAATCAATGACACAGCTGACAGATACTTATTGATCCTGCAACTTACAGTTTATAAAACTATTTTGTTTCAGAATGATTTAAATGATTTGAACTGAACTCAGCAGCCATTTTGAACTGAACACATTGCATATTTCGGTTTAGGTTAGTTATGGTTAGTTACCTGTTGGAGTCAGGGTTAGTTAAGGTTAGTAAGGGTTGGGTACATGTTTTAGTTAGAGTTAGGTAAGGTCAGTTAGAGTTAGTTACATGTTTCAGCTATGATTAGTTAAAGTTAATTTCTTTTTGAGTTAAGGTTAGTTAAGGCAAGTTACATGTTTGAGTTAGGGTTAGTTTAGGTTAGTTAGATGTTTGAGTTAGGGTTTGTTAAGGCTAGTTACATGTTTGAGTTAAGGCTAGTTACATGTTTGAGTTAAGGTTAGTTACATGTTTGAGTTAGTGTTAGTTAAGGCTAGTTACATGTTTGAGTTAAGGTTAGTTACATGTTTGAGTTAGGGTTTGTTAAGGCTAGTTACATGTTTGAGTTAAGGTTAGTTTAGGTTAGTTAGATGTTTGAGTTAGTGTTAGTTAAGGCTAGTTACATGTTTGAGTTAGGGTTAGTTCAGGTTAGTTACACGTTTGAGTTAGTGCTAGTTAAGGCTATTTACATGTTTGAGTTAAGGTTAGTTCAGGCTAGTTACATGATTGAGTTAAGGTTAGTTACATGTTTGAGTTAGTATTAGTTAAGGTTAGTTACATGTTTGAGTTAGGGTTAGTTCAGGTTAGTTACACGTTTGAGTTAGTGCTAGTTCAGGCCGGTTACATGTTTGAGTTAAGGTTAGTTAAGGCTAGTTAACTAACCTTAACTAACCCTAACCCTAACTACATGTTTGATTTAGGGTTAGTTAAGGTTAGTTACACGTTTGAGTTAGTGTTAGTTAAGGCTAGTTACATGTTTGAGTTAAGGTTAATTTAGGTTAGTTACACTTTTGAGTTTGTGTTAGTTAAGGCTAGTTACATGTTTGAGTTAAGGTTAGTTTAGGTTAAGTTACATGTTTGAGTTAAGGTTAGTTAAGGTTAGTTACACGTTTGAGTTAAGGTTAGTTTAGGTTAAGCTACATGTTTAAGTTAGGGTTAGTTTAGGTTAGTTACATGTTTGAGTTAGGGTTAGTTAAGGTTAGTTACACGTTTGAGCTAGTATTAGTTAAAGCTAGTTACATGTTTGAGTTAAGGTTAGTTACATGTTTGAGTTAGGGTTAGTTAAGGCTAGTTACATGTTTTAGTTAAGGTTAGTTAAGGTTAGTTACATGTTTGAGTTAAGGTTAGTTAAGGCTAGTTACATGTTTTAGTTAAGGTTAGTTAAGGTTAGTTACATGTTTGAGTTAAGGTTAGTTAAGGCTACTTACATGTTTGAGTTAGGGCTATTTAAGGGTAGTTAGGGTTGGTCATATGTTTGAGTTAAGGTTAGTTAAGGTTAATAATGATGACGATGATGAAGGCTCATGTGTCTCTCTTTGTTTCAGGTATCTAACAGAGTTTGTCGATTTGGGAAATGTTTCTGCTTTGAGGACATTCAGAGTTCTCCGAGCCCTGAAGACCATCACTGTCATCCCCGGTGTGTGTGTGTGTGTGTGTGTGTGTGTGTGTGTGTGTGTGTGTTAAACTTTTGGAACTGTTTCAGAGTGTCAAACAGTAATTCTCTTTTGAGCTTGAGCTGAACCTTTAGTCCATTCATGTGAATGCTTTGACGGTTTAAACATGTAATTGGCAGTGAGTCTGTAACACCCGCCCCCCTCTGCAGGTTTAAAGACAATTGTTGGAGCTCTCATCCAATCCGTGAAGAAGCTGGCGGATGTCATGATCCTGACGGTGTTCTGCCTCAGTGTCTTCGCTCTGATTGGTTTACAACTTTTCATGGGAAACCTGAGGCAAAAATGTGTCCTGATTCCACCACTGTCACTTAGCAACAACACGTCAGACCTTGTCCTGGAAACAGGTTTACTTGGCAATGACACCAATAGCAACAACACAGGAAGCAGCAACTTTGATTACTACGAGTACATCAACAATCCGGGTATGACAACCCCAAGATGGCAGCAAATATTGTTCTGATGTTTCAAACATTTTCATCATCCATCTCATATACTAACTTACACTGTCTGTCTGTCAGATAACTATTACTACCTGCCTGGTCAGCTTGATGCTCTGCTGTGTGGAAACAGCTCTGATGCTGGGTAAGTTCAAACAATAATGATAACTAGAGGAACAATAGGGTCCTACGCACTGTAGTGCTTCGGGCCCTAATAATGATAACCATAATAACAACAATAATAATAGTAATGATAATAATGATGATGATGATGATGATGTGTTCAGGGTCTGTCCGGATGGTTACGTCTGTCTGAAGGCAGGGAGAAACCCAAACTACGGCTACACCAGCTACGACTCTTTCGGTTGGGCGTTCTTGGCTCTGTTCAGACTCATGACCCAGGACTTTTGGGAAAACCTATTCCAGCTGGTCAGTAACTTACTGGTCCCACTACAGAGACTGGTCCTTTCTTTATACTACCAAAGTGAAACCAGCAAGTCAAACCACGTAGAGCAGTTTTTCAGTTTTTCAGATTAACTGGGTAATCTCAGTATAATTGATTCCAGAATTTAGAGGCAGCAGAATCTCAGCCTTTCTCTAACCCTAGCTCTCAGCATATTTAGCCAGTGAAGATCTGGGATCTAATGCTGAGCTTTAATGCTGAATTGTAACCTTGAATGATAGCCAGTGGAAAGAGGCTGAAACTGCAGTCGAAGCTTAGTGCTCATCAGAAAAAGCTGCAGCTGAGGCAGGAGCTTCAGGAGCTACAGTATTCCCTAGCCCTAACCCTAATCCAGTCACATGTTTACCAAAGCTTAGACTGGTGAGATGAAAATCCACCTGATCTCTGAAACATTTCATTGCTGGAAGCAGCATGGTTGCACGAGTTTCTTTGGTGAAGACAGAAATCCAGATAAAAGTCAAATGTGGCAGATAAAACATAAAGCGGTCACATCAGACACACTGCTGTGTGATGTCAGCATAAAAATTCAAAAGCCCAAAAAGACATAAACAAAATTAATGGGGTCTCACCTGTCTGTCTCTCTGTAGACTCTTCGAGCAGCAGGTAAAACCTACATGATCTTCTTTGTGGTCGTCATCTTTCTCGGGTCCTTCTACCTCATCAACCTCATCCTGGCAGTGGTTGCCATGGCGTACGCCGAGCAGAACGAGGCCACCATCGCCGAGGCCAAACAGAAGGAAGAGGATTACGCTCAGATCCTGGAGGCCCTAAAGAGGAGAGAGGAGGAGGTCTGATGTGATGCATTAAAACCTACAAAGATTTATCTCACGACAGCTGAACATTTGTTTTCTGTCATTACTGCAGGCGGCCAGCAGGGCGGAGCTCCCAGAGAAACAAGACTCAACAACACAGAAGAAGAACTCATCTGCAGACATAAAGAGCGACAAGCAAGAACACACAGCCATGGAAGGTACACACAATACTGCAGTATTCTGCTTCATTTTACTAATATTAGATTATTCAGTATCATCAGTTGTCAACTGTGTGACGTGTTTCTGGTCATTTACACTGAGCTGGTTAAGTCTTTTAATGCACTGTGTCCTTATTAGCAGTCAAAGAGAACCAGTCTACAATCAAAAATAGACTAAAGCGCAAAACTACACAGCACTCAAAGAAAGTACTACATTTAAAGGATATTTGTGATTAAAATGCCAATCCAAGAGATTTGCTTTCTGTTACATTGAATCTTGTGGGCAGGACCTACAAGATGTAAAACACTGGCTTGTTTGGTTGCTCTGTAGCCAACAGATCAGTTCAGTTCAGTCTCTTTTTAGATCCACACAAGCAGTTTGGATGCAGCTTAACAGACAAACCACAGAAAACAACACGTGGAACATTTCTGACGAACACATCAGATGGTTTTCTACATTTGTTTGTTATGATCATCTCACTGTTCCTGACAGCGCTGTCGAAAGTGTTTGCAGATTATCGAGAAAGACATGAGTGACACTGAATATTTTGCAAACACCTGCATCATGGCTTTGATGATCTTAGCTTGTAAGACAGTTCAGGTGCTGTTTTCCCTTTTTGTTCACTTATGTGTTTACATCAAAGCAATCCACCCTCCAGCCTTTACTGTGTGAACTTCAGTTCTGTAATCACTGTTGCTGTTGCTGGTCGCTGCAGACACGGTGTCCTAACATTCCACCATCGACACAAATTTAGATAAAGAGTTGTATTTTCAAGTTCATAGTCCCACTATGCTGCTGTGTTTCAGACTTTGAGGATGAGCAGAGGCCGTGTCCTCCATGTTGGTATGCATTTGCTAACATCTTCCTGAAGTGGAATTGTTGTGGCTGTTGGCGATGGCTCAAACAGTGGCTCTACATCTTTGTCATGGACCCATTCGTCGACCTCGGCATAACCATCTGCATTGTCCTCAACACCGTCTTCATGGCTATGGAGCATTATCCGATGACGGAGGAGTTTGAGGAGCTGCTGAGTGTCGGGAATCTGGTCAGTGATGACAGAGAGTCAGTAGAACCATCGGAATCTTTATGCACTCTGCTCGGTCTGAGGTCAGGGTGACAACACTGCCACCTGCTGGTGACATTAAAAGGCTTACTGAAAGCAGAACTCCACAGATGGGTATTTAAACAAGGTACTGGCAGATAAACCAATGAAATGAAAACCTGAACCCAAGTAAAACTCCTGTGATGCTGGTAAAACTCAGAATGGACTTTAAAATAACCTTAAATTAAGCGCTAAAGGTATCTCCTGAAAAATGAACAGTAAGCATCTTACTTTGTGTGGGTGAGACAGGTCTTCCTTGGGTGAACACACACCTGTACCTCTAGTCAGTTTGTGATAAAATATCCTGTCAACTTTATCCTAATTAGATAATGTGATCAATAAACACCAGGGCAACATTTAGAGTTTTTTCTCCACCTGTAATATATATACATTAGACAACCCAAGAAGACTAACCTTTAACTTCTGATCTTTTACTTCTAACTTCTGTCCTCTAATCTCTAACCTCTAACTTTTATCCTCTAACTTCTGACCTCTAACCTCTAACTTTTATCCTCTGACCCCTCAGGTCTTCACAGGAATCTTTACAGCTGAGATGATCCTCAAACTTCTGGCCATGGACCCATATTACTACTTCCAGGTCAGACTTTGTTAGTGAGCAGCTCACTGATCACTGCTGACAACTGTTCCCATGGTAACAAGCGCCTGTTGTTCTCATGGTTACAGGTGGGTTGGAACATCTTTGACAGCATCATCGTCACCATTAGTCTAGTTGAGCTGGGACTGGCTGACGTTGAGGGCCTTTCTGTGCTGCGCTCATTCCGATTGGTCAGTGTCTCATCATCATTATCATCATCACTCATTGACAAACTGTTTGGAAAATTAATTATATGACTTTTCATCTGTCCCTTCACCTGTCTACCTGCCTCTGTGCTCACCTGTCTCATGTCCAGATGCGAGTGTTTAAGTTGGCCAAGTCATGGCCAACCCTCAACATGTTGATAAAGATCATCGGAAACTCGGTGGGAGCTCTGGGGAACCTCACTCTGGTTCTTGCCATCATCGTCTTCATCTTCGCTGTTGTCGGCATGCAGCTGTTTGGGAAGAGCTACAAAGACTGCGTCTGTCGCATTGCAGAGGACTGCGAGCTTCCTCGCTGGCACATGCATGACTTCTTTCATGCCTTTCTGATCATCTTCAGGGTCCTGTGTGGCGAGTGGATCGAAACCATGTGGGACTGCATGGAGGTCGCAGGTCAGACGATGTGTCTGATCGTCTTCATGATGGTCATGGTTATTGGAAACCTGGTGGTGAGTCTCTGCAGGTGGACAGTTTCTGACCTGGGTCTGGTTCAGCATATCACATCCTCCCGAGTCCAGCAGGACAGCTAAAGCTACAAACACACCCTAGTCTGAGGTCAGGGGTTCGGGGTCTGCTTGATTGAGGCTGACTGGGAGCAGTCGACAGTAACAGAAGTCTGACCTTTCTAAAGCAATAAAAGTACTGGCCCTAGTTTTCTTCTGGTCTTGTTTCAGGTCCTGAATCTGTTCCTGGCCTTGTTGCTGAGCTCATTCAGCGGTGATAATCTGGCAGCTCCAGAAGAGGAAGGAGAAAACAATTTGCAGATTGCCATAAACCGGATCAACCGGGGTGTGGCCTGGATCAAGGCCTGGATCCTGGAACACATCCGGATTCTACTGGGAATGAAGACCCATGTCAGTCCAGACGTCACCGGTGGGACCAGAGCTGGACTATAAATATGTAAGAAGAGTAGTTGTGTATGAGACTGATTAATTTACATTCTTAAATGTCTTTACTGTTTTCAGTTACCTGTGAGGAAGATGACAAGACAACAAAGGAGGTTTTAGCTTTGACCTTTATAACCTCCGAGCAGACAGTGTCACATGTCACAGCCCCCAGTTACCATGACGACCTGACCAGCAACTACCATAATATTGCTACCCTGAGGGTCCCCATCGCAGAGGCCGAGTCCGATTTTGAGACTCCTGAAACTGAAGATGAGGAGGATGAGGAAGATGAAGATGATGAAGAGGATGAGGAGCAGCACTCCCAAGTAAACCTTCTTCTATTCTACTTCAAACTGTTTTTTATGTGTAAAGAGATTAAACATGAATCTTGTAAACTGAACTGCAGACCTGTCAAACTTCAACATGAGCCCATATGAAATAGCACTGGTCATAGTATTAAGTGTTATTTGGCGTAAAGTCTGCGGTGTTTGTTCAGGGTGACGAGTCGTCAGTCTGCAGCACTGTACAGAAACTTCCTGAAGTCCAGGAAGACGAAGACGATGGTGACGATGATACAAACACACCTGAGGACTGCTGCAGTGAAAGTAAGACCTCTTCAAACATGTCCGTCCTGTGTGCACTGTAACATCTTCAGCTGATACAGACGCTCTTTGTGCATTTATATTTCAGAGTGTTACAGTCGCTGTCCCTTCCTGGATATAGACACATCCCAAGGCAGAGGCAAGGTCTGGTCTAACTTCAGGAGAACTTGTTTCTCCATTGTGGAACACAACTACTTTGAGACATTCATTATCTTCATGATCCTGCTGAGCAGTGGCGCTCTGGTAAACACAGTAAATCAGTGTTATAGATTACTAATTTGTACCTGATCAGTTTCAACTCTAAACCTGCTGGAATGGGAATGTGTTTTTAAAACATCTCACTGCTTTTACTTTTAAATTTTTGCTTCAAAGCACGTTGTAATATCTGTGTTTTAATATGGTCCATTAGTCTGAAGCTGCTCATTTTTTGGGTGTTGGTTGGTTTGAACTGATCATATGACTGAGCAGGTCAGAACTGATTGGTTCTCAGAGATGTGTGCAGAGTGAGTACTAACCTCTGGAGACAACATGGCTGAGATGGATAACAGAGGACTACAAACATGATGGGCATTCTAACCACTAACATGTTCACAGGTGAGATTTATCAGGTTTATTAACCGCATGAAGATGGCAGTGTGAACAGTGGTGGCTACAGGCCCACTGCTGTCCCAGAAACCAATCAGAAATTAAAACTTAAAACCTAAAATAACATGAAAACATAATACAGACAGCAGAAGCACAACAATAATAGTTATTTACATGCACTTCAGAAACAGGCTGTAGGATGTTTGTGTTTATCTGGGACTGAACTCTCAAGGTAATGTTGGTTCATTTTCATCATGAATATCATCCAGTTCTTAGCCAGGTAGTTTTATCTCTTCAAACAAGTGACAGAAGAACGCAGAGACTGCAGTTTACTTCCACGGAGTCATACAATAATGAGTTTGGTTTAGTTTGAGGATTTTGTGATTTTTGAAACAGTGGGCTGAAGTAGGAGTGAGGTGTTGTCAGGTGTGTTATTACTGACTACCTGTACAGGTGCTAACGGTGGTCACTGTGTAAACAGGCCTTTGAGGACATCTACATGGAGCAGCGTCGTGTTATAAAGACCATCCTGGAGTACGCAGATCAGGTGTTCACCTACGTGTTTGTGGTGGAGATGATCCTCAAGTGGGTCGCCTACGGATACAAGACCTACTTCACCAACGCCTGGTGCTGGCTCGACTTCCTCATCGTCGATGTAAGACCTGATCAATGACATTGACTGGCAGTGACATATTAATGCATAATGTTTCTTCTGTGTTTAACCTCTGGCTGCATTTAATGGTCAATAATTTCTTCATGGTTTACTCTGATTGCAATGTTTGTACCATTAAATTATCTTAACGTAAAACTCTGCTGTTTTCAACAAACTCTAAGTTTGTTCCGTGTCCTGGTTCCAGCACAGCCGCCAGATTTCAGGCTGATACTTAAAGTCCTGACATTTGATGATGCTGTGATAGACGATACATTCTTTAGGGTTAGGGTTACACACAAAACAACAGCAACTCTGCTTAACTCTGACTCTCATATCTGCTCTCTGTGACCTCAGTTCACTGGGTTCCGCAGTGTGATGTCATCACCAGGTGTGTTGTGTCTGCAGGTGTCTCTGGTGTCGCTGACAGCGAATATACTTGGATACTCTGAACTGGGAGCCATCAAGTCTCTGAGGACGCTGAGAGCTCTGAGGCCTCTGAGGGCCCTGTCTCGCTTTGAGGGCATGAGGGTGAGACAGGCAGACAGACAGGCTGAGAGACAGAGGATGTAGATTAGGTTGCATTTCAGTTAATCAGAGAATCAACATCTTTAACTTTGCTTTTCATTGTTGTGAAAACGTTAATCTGATATTTTCATATGTGCTGCACCTGTCTGCCCTCACCTGCACCTCCCTCTCTCTCCCCACCTGTCCACCCTCACCTGCACCTCCCTCTCTCTCCCCACCTGTCCACCCTCACCTGCACCTCCCTCTCTCTCCCCACCTGTCTGCCCTCACCTGTACCTCCCTCTCTCTCCCCACCTGTCTGCCCTCACCTGTACCTCCCTCTCTCTCCCCACCTGTCCACCCTC
Organism: Dascyllus trimaculatus; assembly: GCA_024666655.1. NCBI lineage: Eukaryota > Metazoa > Chordata > Actinopteri > Pomacentridae > Dascyllus > Dascyllus trimaculatus. Next base: position 31,133,853 of record CM045458.1, on the reverse strand, counting down.
CCCTGCACCTCCCTCTCTCTCCCCACCTGTCTGCCCTCACCTGCACCTCCCTCTCTCTTCCCACCTGTCCGCCCTCACCTGTGCCTCTCTGTCTCCCCCCGTCTGCCCCCACCTGTACCTCCCTCTCTCTCCCCACCTGTCTGCCCTCACCTGTACCTCCCTCTCTCTCCCCACCTGTCTGCCCTCACCTGTACCTCCCTCTCTCTCCCCACCTGTCCACCCTCCCCTGCACCTCCCTCTCTCTCCCCACCTGTCTGCCCTCACCTGCACCTCCCTCTCTCTTCCCACCTGTCCGCCCTCACCTGTGCCTCTCTGTCTCCCCCCCGTCTGCCCTCACCTGCACCTCCCTCTCTCTCCCCACCTGTCTGCCCTCACCTGTACCTCCCTCTCTCTCCCCACCTGTCCACCCTCACCTGCACCTCCCTCTCTCTCCCCACCTGTCTTCCCTCACCTGCACCTCCTTCTCTCTCCCCACCTGTCCACCCTCACCTGCACCTCCCTCTCTCTCCCCACCTGTCTTCCCTCACCTGCACCTCCTTCTCTCTCCCCACCTGTCCACCCTCACCTGCACCTCCCTCTCTCTTCCCACCTGTCCGCCCTCACCTGTGCCTCTCTGTCTCCCCCCCGTCTGCCCTCACCTGTACCTCCCTCTCTCTCTCCACCTATCTGCCCTCACCTGCACCTCCCTCTCTCTCCCCACCTGTCTGCCCTCACCTGCACCTCCCTCTCTCTTCCCCCCCGTCTGCCCTCACCTGCACCTCCCTCTCTGTCTCCCCCCCATCTGCCCTCACCTGTCTGCAGGTGGTGGTAAACGCCCTGGTCGGAGCGATCCCGTCCATCTTCAACGTTCTGCTCGTGTGTCTGATCTTCTGGCTGATCTTCAGCATCATGGGCGTCAACCTGTTTGCAGGGAAGTTTTATTACTGCTTCAACGAGACGTCGGAGGAGTATTTCCTGCCTGAGGAGGTCAACAACAAGACGGAATGTCTGGCTCTGATTCAGGAGAACTTCACTGAGGTCCGCTGGAAGAACGTCAAGGTCAACTACGACAATGTGGGGATGGGCTACCTGTCACTGCTGCAAGTGGTCAGTGTGAACACCTGAGAAACAGAGACTCACTTCACCAAGGGATCAAAACACCAGTATAATAATACACCAATAAGTCAATGCACCCAGATAATATACCAAAAAATCGATACACCAAAGGATCAATACACTAGAACAATATTACACCAATAAATCAATACACCAGAGTATCAATACACCAGGACAATATACCAATAAATCAATAAGCCAGAGGATCAATACAGCAGGATAATATACCAATAAATCAATAAGCCAAAGGATCAATACAGCAGGATAATATACCAATAAATCAATACATAAAAACTGCTGTTTGTGTTTTTCAGGCCACATTTAAAGGCTGGATGGACATAATGTACGCTGCAGTGGACTCCAGACAGGTCAGTGGGGCTGGACTGGGACGCTGGGAAGGGGACACTGGAAGGGGACGCTGGGAAGGGGACACTGGGAAGGGGACACTGGAAGGGGACACTGGGAAGGGGACACTCGGACTGGAAGTGGGAAAGGGACACTGGGACAGTAATGGGAAGGGGACACTAGGGCACTGTTACAGATACAGTGGGACTGGGATACTGGGATGGAGACAGTACTGGGAACAGGATATTGGGGCTGGGAAAGGGACTAGTGTACTGGGACACTGGTGCTGGTTACTGGTAACTATTCTAATACTGGAAGTAGTTCTGAAGAGGTAGATAGTCATATTAACCGTCAATTATTGGTTGAATGTTTTTAATTGAATGAAAAATGAATTGCATTAAAGGAAAGTCAGTGAATGTTTCTCATCTGATCAGTTTCAACTGCTGACATGGTTCTCTGTAGAGCCAGCAGCTGGTTACTGAATCACACTCTGAAGAGCAGCAGCACTGACTTCATTAAAAACTGCTGTTCAATAAAAGACTCCAGAGAAGGAAACGTAGCAGACGAGCTGCACCAGGACATACCCTGTACCGGTTCACTGTGTTCACGGCAGGTTCACATCATGATAGCCCTGACAGCTGATCTACATGAAGCAGCAACTTGTTCTCTGAAGTCAGTCTGTAGTCAGTCTGTAGTCAGTCCATAGTCAGTCCGTAGTCAGTCCATAGTCAGTCCATAGTCAGTCCGTAGTCAATCTGTAGTCAGTCCATAGTCAGTCCGTAGTCAGTCTGTAGTCAGTCCGTAGTCAGTCCGTAGTCAGTCCGTAGTCAATCTGTAGTCAGTCCGTAGTCAGTCTGTAGTCAGTCTGTAGTCAGTCCATAGTCAGTCTGTAGTCAGTCTGTAGTCAGTCTGTAGTCAGTCCGTAGTCAGTCCGTAGTCAGTCCGTAGTCAGTACGTGGTCAGTCCGTAGTCAGTCCGTAGTCAGTCTGTAGTCAGTCTGTAGTCAATCTGTAGTCAGTCCGTAGTCAGTCCGTAGTCAGTCTGTAGTCAATCTGTAGTCAGTCCGTAGTCAGTCCGTAGTCAGTCTGTAGTCAATCTGTAGTCAGTCTGTAGTCAGTCCATAGTCAGTCTGTAGTCAGTCCGTAGTCAGTCTGTAGTCAGTCCGTAGTCAGTCTGTAGTCAGTCCATAGTCAGTCTGTAGTCAGTCTGTAGTCAGTCTGTCGTCAGTCCATAGTCAGTCTGTAGTCAGTCTGTAGTCAGTCCATAGTCAGTCCATAGTGAGTCTATAGTCAGTCCGTAGTCAGTCTGTAGTCAGTCCATTGTCAGTCTGTAGTCAGTCCATAGTCAGTCTGTCGTCAGTCCATTGTCAGTCCGTAGTCAGTCCATATTCAGTCCGTAGTCAGTCTGTAGTCAATCTGTAGTCAGTCCATAGTCAGTCTGTAGTCAGTCTGTAGTCAGTCCGTAGTCAGTCCGTAGTCAGTCTGTAGTCAGTCTGTAGTCAGTCCATAGTCAGTCTGTAGTCAGTCCGTAGTCAGTCCGTAGTCAGTCCGTAGTCAGTCTGTAGTCAGTCCATAGTCAGTCTGTAGTCAGTCTGTAGTCAGTCCATAGTCAGTCCATAGTCAGTCTGTAGTCAGTCTGTAGTCAGTCCGTAGTCAGTCTGTAGTCAGTCTGTAGTCAGTCTGTAGTCAATCTGTAGTCAGTCCGTAGTCAGTCTGTAGTCAGTCCGTAGTCAGTCTGTAGTCAGTCCGTAGTCAGTCTGTAGTCAGTCCATAGTCAGTCCGTAGTCAATCTGTAGTCAGTCCGTAGTCAGTCTGTAGTCAGTCTGTAGTCAGTCTGTAGTCAGTCTGTAGTCAGTCTGTAGTCAGTCCATAGTCAGTCCATAGTCAGTCTGTAGTCAGTCTGTAGTCAGTCCGTAGTCAGTCTGTAGTCAGTCTGTAGTCAGTCTGTAGTCAATCTGTAGTCAGTCCGTAGTCAGTCTGTAGTCAGTCCGTAGTCAGTCTGTAGTCAGTCCGTAGTCAGTCTGTAGTCAGTCCATAGTCAGTCCGTAGTCAATCTGTAGTCAGTCCGTAGTCAGTCTGTAGTCAGTCTGTAGTCAGTCTGTAGTCAGTCCGTAGTCAGTCCGTAGTCAGTCCGTAGTCAATCTGTAGTCAGTCCGTAGTCAGTCCGTAGTCAATCTGTAGTCAGTCCGTAGTCAGTCCGTAGTCAGTCCATAGTCAGTCTGTAGTCAGTCCGTAGTCAGTCCATAGTCAGTCCGTATTCAGTCCGTAGTCAGTCCGTAGTCAGTCCGTAGTCAGTCTGTAGTCAGTCCATAGTCAGTCCGCAGTCAGTCTGTAGTCAGTCCGTAGTCAGTCTGTAGTCAGTCTGTAGTCAGACTGTAGTCAGTCCGTAGTCAGTCCGTAGTCAGTCCATAGTCAGTCCGTAGTCAATCTGTAGTCAGTCCATAGTCAGTCTGTAGTCAGTCTGTAGTCAGTCTGTAGTCAGTCCGTAGTCAGTCCATAGTCAGTCCATAGTCAATCTGTAGTCAGTCCATAGTCAGTCTGTAGTCAGTCTGTAGTCAGTCTGTAGTCAGTCCATAGTCAGTCTGTAGTCAGTCGATAGTCAGTCTGTAGTCAGTCCATAGTCAATCTGTAGTCAGTCCATAGTCAGTCTGTAGTCAGTCTGTAGTCAGTCTGTAGTCAGTCCATAGTCAGTCTGTAGTCAGTCGATAGTCAGTCTGTAGTCAGTCCATAGTCAATCTGTAGTCAGTCCGTAGTCAGTCCGTAGTCAGTCCGTAGTCAGTCTGTAGTCAGTCCATAGTCAATCTGTAGTCAGTCCATAGTCAGTCTGTAGTCAGTCCATAGTCAATCTGTATTCAGTCTGTAGTCAGTCCGTAGTCAGTCCGTAGTCAGTCTGTAGTCAGTCCGTAGTCAGTCCATAGTCAGTCCGTAGTCAATCTGTAGTCAGTCTGTAGTCAGTCCGTAGTCAATCTGTATTCAGTCTGTAGTCAGTCCGTAGTCAATCTGTAGTCAGTCCATAGTCATCAGTCTGTATTCAGTCCGTAGTCAGTCCGTAGTCAGTCCGTAGTCAGTCTGTAGTCAGTCCATAGTCAGTCCGCAGTCAGTCTGTAGTCAGTCCGTAGTCAGTCTGTAGTCAGTCTGTAGTCAGACAGTAGTCAGTCCGTAGTCAGTCCGTAGTCAGTCCATAGTCAGTCCGTAGTCAATCTGTAGTCAGTCCGTAGTCAGTCCGTAGTCAATCTGTATTCAGTCTGTAGTCAGTCCGTAGTCAATCTGTAGTCAGTCCATAGTCATCAGTCTGTATTCAGTCCGTAGTCAGTCCGTAGTCAGTCCGTAGTCAGTCTGTAGTCAGTCCATAGTCAGTCCGCAGTCAGTCTGTAGTCAGTCCGTAGTCAGTCTGTAGTCAGTCTGTAGTCAGACTGTAGTCAGTCCGTAGTCAGTCCGTAGTCAGTCCATAGTCAGTCCGTAGTCAGTCTGTAGTCAGTCCATAGTCAGTCCGTAGTCAGTCCGTAGTCAGTCCGTAGTCAGTCCGTAGTCAATCTGTAGTCAGTCCCTAGTCAGTCCGTAGTCAGTCCGTAGTCAGTCCGTAGTCAGTCCGTAGTCAGTCCGTAGTCAGTCCGTAGTCAATCTGTAGTCAGTCCGTAGTCAGTCTGTAGTCAGTCCATAGTCAGTCCGCAGTCAGTCCGCAGTCAGTCCGCAGTCAGTCTGTAGTCAATCTGTAGTCAGTCCATAGTCAGTCCGTAGTCAGTCCGTAGTCAGTCCGTAGTCAGTCCGTATTCAGTCTGTAGTCAGTCTGTAGTCAGACTGTAGTCAGTCCGTAGTCAGTCTGTAGTCAGTCCGTAGTCAGTCCGTAGTCAGTCCGTAGTCAGTCCATAGTCAGTCTGTAGTCAGTCCGTAGTCAGTCTGTAGTCAGTCCATTGTCAGTCTGTAGTCAGTCTGTAGTCAGTCTGTAGTCAGTCTGTCGTCAGTCTGTCGTCAGTCCATCGTCAGTCCATAGTCAGTCTGTAGTCAGTCCATAGTCAATCTGTAGTCAGTCCATAGTCAGTCTGTAGTCAGTCCATAGTCAGTCCGTAGTCAGTCCATAGTCAGTCTGTAGTCAGTCTGTAGTCAGTCCGCAGTCAGTCTGCAGTCAGTCTGTAGTCAGTCCATAGTCAGTCCGCAGTCAGTCTGCAGTCAGTCCGCAGTCAGTCTGTAGTCAGTCCGTAGTCAGTCCATAGTCAGTCTGTAGTCAGTCCGTAGTCAGTCCGTAGTCAGTCCGTAGTCAGTCCGTAGTCAGTCCATAGTCAGTCTGTAGTCAGTCCGTAGTCAGTCTGTAGTCAGTCCGTAGTCAGTCCGTAGTCAGTCCGTAGTCAGTCCGTAGTCAGTCTGTAGTCAGTCCATTGTCAGTCTGTAGTCAGTCCGTAGTCAGTCCATTGTCAGTCTGTAGTCAGTCTGTAGTCAGTCTGTAGTCAGTCCATAGTCAGTCTGTAGTCAGTCCATAGTCAGTCTGCAGTCAGTCCATGGTCAGTCTGTCGTCAGTCCATAGTCAGTCTGTAGTCAGTCTGTATTCAGTCCGTAGTCAGTCCGTAGTCAGTCTGTAGTCAGTCTGTAGTCAGTCTGTAGTCAGTCCGTAGTCAGTCCGTAGTCAGTCCATAGTCAGTCTGTAGTCAGTCTGTAGTCAATCTGTAGTCAGTCCGTAGTCAGTCCGTAGTCAGTCTGTAGTCAGTCCGTAGTCAGTCCGTAGTCAGTCTGTAGTCAGTCCATAGTCAGTCTGTAGTCAGTCCGTAGTCAGTCCGTAGCCAGTCCGTAGTCAGTCTGTAGTCAGTCTGTAGTCAGTCTGTAGTCAATCTGTAGTCAGTCTGTAGTCAGTCCGTAGTCAGTCCATAGTCAGTCTGTAGTCAGTCCGTAGTCAGTCCATAGTCAGTCTGTAGTCAGTCTGTAGTCAGTCTGTAGTCAGTCTGTAGTCAGTCCATAGTCAGTCTGTAGTCAATCTGTAGTCAGTCTGTAGTCAGTCCATAGTCAGTCTGTAGTCAGTCCGTAGTCAGTCCATAGTCAGTCTGTAGTCAATCTGTAGTCAGTCTGTAGTCAGTCTGTAGTCAGTCCATAGTCAGTCTGTAGTCAATCTGTAGTCAGTCTGTAGTCAGTCTGTAGTCAGTCTGTAGTCAGTCTGTAGTCAGTCTGTAGTCAGTCCGTAGTCAGTCCATAGTCAGTCTGTAGTCAATCTGTAGTCAGTCTGTAGTCAGTCTGTAGTCAGTCCATAGTCAGTCTGTAGTCAGTCCGTAGTCAGTCCATAGTCAGTCTGTAGTCAGTCTGTAGTCAGTCCATAGTCAGTCTGTAGTCAGTCCGTAGTCAGTCTGTAGTCAGTCCGTAGTCAGTCCGTAGCCAGTCCGTAGTCAGTCCATTGTCAGTCTGTAGTCAGTCTGTAGTCAGTCTGTAGTCAGTCCATAGTCAGTCTGTAGTTAGTCCGTAGTCAGTCCATAGTCAGTCTGTAGTTAGTCCAGCAGCTGGAAACAGCTGCTCAGCTGGAACAGGTTTTTCAATCAACTTCCTTAAATCTGTCAGTTTTAACGAGATGAGTTCACCTCCAGTTATCAGTCAGACAGCAGGGAGGTTTTATGAACTGTTAGTCAGTAAACACACCACCTTATTAATCACGTCTTTCACCATGAGTCTATTGAATTATCATTAGCAATCAGTACCAACCCTTACTACCATTACTAGTACTGTACTGATACCCAGACTGGTAACAAAGCTGTACGAAATTATCCTTCTTCTCATTCCAATAGTAAAAGATCAGATCAAGAAGCTGAGAAAGACTAACCCTAATTATTTAAGTGTTTATCCAAAGGTCAGATTTAAGTAGAGAAATAAAAATTACACACAAGGGTTTAAACTTACCAGATTATTTCTAAAAAAAAAAAATGAAATGAAATTATATAACTGCTATCAGGAGCTAAACATTTAAAGTAGTAACTTTATGTGACAGAGTGAGAGGATCATAGAAACTTAGTTCTGCTGATTACATATTTAGAATCTCGACTGACAGCAGAAAAATGTTGTGAATGATTTTATCGTGGGAGGCAGGTGTATGCCTTAACAAATAAACCGAGAACCTTATTCTTGTCACCGTTTACCTGAGAAAACCCACATAAATGAGGACGAGGAGACGAGAGGACCAGTGCAGACAGAGTTTTACAATAACAGAAAACAGGGAGAAGTGAGGACTGTAGAACTAAACTAACAGGGAGAGGAAGGGAAAACATTACTAAGAGAAGGAGAGACTAAGGGAGTCTACTAACACTGTTGAGGCATGGAGTATGGAGTGACGTTCTGGCACTGATCATGATTTTAAAGAGTGGAGTGTTTGATTGGAGGCAGGTGAGCTCCTGCACAGGTGTCCTCACCTGCTGCTGATTATGTAGCAGCTCAGTCAAACTCTAAAGGAGGAGCAGAGACTGCAGCAAATCAGAGCAGAGGCCGAGATCCTGACATTTCATAATGAACTTTAAAAAAGACAATACTTTAAGAAAATGACAGATTAAACCAGGTGCACCAGCCAGGTGTATGTCTGAAGGTGAACATGGAGAAAAGTCTGGGTTTGTGGGTGGGTTTACTGATGCATGTACAACATCAACATACGTCTTTAGTTTCTCTTGTACTTCAAAGTTACAATATCTTTAATGTTGTAAAGAAGAAAGAAATGATGATGTGAAGTGTTGGAGGTGTTATTTGACCTGTCTGTGGTTACCATGGTTACCATCCTGTGGTGTAGGTGGAGTCTCAGCCACTGTATGAGGACAACCTGTACATGTACCTGTACTTTGTGTGCTTCATCATCTTTGGCTCGTTCTTCACTCTGAACCTGTTCATCGGAGTCATCATCGACAACTTCAACCAGCAGAAAGCAAAGATATGTTTCTACTCCTGTCACATTTAACACTTTAAAGTTTCCAGCTGTGGCAGTAAAATGATCCTGTTCTCTCAGTTAACTGGGTTTTCTGTCTTTACCTGGGAGGAACAGATATCTTCATGACAGAGGAGCAGAAGAAATATTACAACGCCATGAAGAAGCTGGGCTCCAAGAAACCGCAGAAACCTGTTCCACGACCCGAGGTCGGTTCAGTTCTGCTTTACTGAAGCTAGATGAAGGTTCTGGGACAGCAGGACTTAATTCTCCTATTTCTGTGCAGAATAAGTTCCAGGGTCTGGTCTTTGACCTGGTCACCAAACAGTTCTTTGACATCTTCATCATGGTGTTGATCTGCCTTAACATGGTGACTATGATGGTGGAGACGGACGAGCAGAGCCAAGAGAAAGAGGTGATCCTGTACTGGGTCAACCTGGTCTTCATCGTGGTCTTCACCACCGAATGCAGCCTGAAGATCATCGCTCTGCGGCAGCATTACTTTGCTGTTGGCTGGAATATCTTTGACTTCGTGGTGGTGATTCTCTCCATCGTAGGTAAGTCAGACTTTTTTTTATCATGTTCAAAGTATAGAAGACATTAGCAACAAACAACTTTATGAAACAACAACAATCTCATTTAACAACAGTTTAATTAAACAACAACTTAATTTAAAACAGCAATTTAATTTAACCATTTTCCTTTCCTTCTTTCCTTCTTTCCTTTCTTCTCTCCTTCCTTTCCTCCCTCATTCCTTCCTTCCTTCCTTCCCTCCTCTCCTCCTTCCCTGCCTCCTTGCTTCATTCCGTTCAGGTCTTCTCCTTGCTGACATCATAGAGAAGTATTTTGTCTCACCCACGCTGTTCCGTGTGATCCGACTGGCTCGTATCGGTCGGATCCTTCGGCTGATTCGTGGAGCGAAGGGGATCCGGACTCTGCTGTTCGCCTTGATGATGTCACTCCCGGCGCTCTTCAACATTGGCCTGCTCCTCTTCCTCATCATGTTCATCTTCTCTATCTTTGGCATGTCGAACTTCGCCTACGTGAAGAAGGAGATGATAATCGATGACATGTTCAACTTTGAGAGCTTTGGGAACAGCATGATCTGCCTGTTCATGATCACCACGTCGGCCGGTTGGGACGGTCTGCTGAGTCCCATCATGAATACGCCACCGGACTGCGACCCAGACATTGAGAACCCAGGATCTCCAGTCAGAGGGAACTGTGGCAACCCGGGCATAGGCATCGTGTTCTTCACTACCTACATCATCATGTCCTTCCTGGTGGTGGTTAACATGTACATTGCCATCATCCTGGAGAACTTCAACGTGGCCACGGAGGAGAGCAGCGACCCACTGTGCGAGGACGACTTCGAGATGTTCTATGAAACCTGGGAGAAGTTTGACCCCGACGCCTCGCAGTTTATACAGTACAGGTGAGTTGGACCTGCATCAGAACCCCAGACAGTTTTACCATCTGAGCCAGGTGATCAAATCTGACTCTAAGGTGTTCTCTAAGAACTCTGACAGGTAGGTTCTATTGGACTCTAGTGTGACCCTAATGTGTTGTTTTGGAAGAACTCTATTGAGGAGGTGGACTCTAACAGACTCTGATGTGTTCCACAGTGAGCTGTCACACTTCTGTGACACTCTGCAGGATCCCCTGAGGATTCCCAAACCCAACACCATCAAACTAATCCAAATGGACCTTCCTCTGGTTCCAGGAGACAAGATCCACTGTCTGGACATCCTGCTGGCACTCACTGCACAGGTAACATCACCTGCTCACTGATCTGATCTTATCTGATTTTAATTTATATGATCTAAACTTGGCTGCACAGTGGCGCGGTGGTTAGCAGCGTTGCCTCACAGCTAGAAGATTCCCGGTTCGCGTCCCGGTCAGGACGCCTGGGATCTTTCTGTGTGGAGTTTACATGTTCTCCCTGTGCATACGTGGGTTTTCTCCGGGTTCTCCGGCTTCCTCCCACAGTCCAAAAACATGCTGAGGTTAACTGGTGATTCTAAATTGTCCGTAGGTGTGAATGAGAGTGTGCTTGTTTGTCTCTATATGTAGCCCTGTGATAGGCTGGAGACCTGTCCAGGGTGTCCCCTGCCTTCACCCTGAGTCGACTGGGATAGGCTCCAGTCCCCCCGCGACCCTACAGAGGATTAAGCGGTGTATAGATAATGGATGGATGGATGGATGGATGATCTAAACTTACTTTGTGTTCAGGTTTTGGGCGATTCTGGGGCGATGGATGCTCTTAAAGCCAGCATGGAGGAGAAGTTCATGGCCAACAACCCCTCCAAGGTTTGTTCTGTTCTATCACTAAGTTACCTTCAATCATATTTCATCTTTGGTTTTGCTGGTTTTACAACTGAACTGTCATTACCCTCTATTTTTCTGCTACTGCACTGTTTCATCTGCCTTTATTTTTCAGATTTATTCAGTAAATCTTTTAGTACTTGATAGAGCACCAAACCCACAGATGGGACGTATATACAGAAGTGCAGAACCTTTTCCGGATATTTGTTTTTCCCCTACAAACACAAATAGTAAACAAATACTACAGAAATACTCTGGAACAGTAGACAGTGAATCATCTGTGTATTGAGTATCCCGTGTATTTTAAAGCAGGGATCTGTGTTCACTTATGTTGTTCATATGACACATTAATCAGTCTGTCAGTGTCCTTATTTAGATGTTCAGCTGATTTAGTGACACAGTCAGGAGAGGCAAAGATGTTCAGGTCTTATTTTGAAGACTGCTGAAGTTTTTGAGTTTGTTTTGCTGAAATATTTTTCACATCTCGCAGAGAGAATGTGCTGCTGTTATAATTTATCAAGCTGTGCAGAGTGACAAGTAAATATTGTCATCCACAGGTATCGTATGAGCCAATCAGCAGCACCCTGCGGAGGAAGCAGGAAGAGGTGGCAGCAATGGTTATCCAGAGGGCGTACAGAAAACACCTCCTGCAGCGGACCCTCAAACTGGCGTCCTACAAATACCGAGAGAAGACAGAGGGACGGCGAGATGAGCCGCCGGAGACAGAAGGACTCCTCTGTAAACGGATCAGTCAGCTGTACGGCGGCGAGCAGTCGGGTTCAGGTGGTGATCCTCCCACCCGGGTGGAGCTTCAGAGCGAGTTTCTTCTCCACGCTGCTCCTCCAATCCACACGTCCACCCTCCTGCGAGATGAGAACCTGAGGGAGTCAGTGGTGTGATGACGAAGGTGCTGCTCTGTGAACTGACCTGTGGAGCGTTACCTGTCGGAGCAGACTCACCTGTCCGTTAGCTTCAGCTTCTGTACCGACTCAGCAGAGAAACTGAGACATCGGCACAAAGTTTGACTGCAGATAAAAATCTGCTGCAAGTCGTTCGGTTCTCTGCTCCTCTTCTGGCTTCATATGAAAACGTTCTTCACGTTCCGTCTGCTCCGAGCTGTTTGGGGGCTTTCATGTTGTAACAGAACCCAGGTTTGTATGTGATATTAAACCTACAGGTTAACCTGATCTAAATACCGGTCAAGGTTATTACTAACACTTACTAGCTAGTTGTCTGTTGCTGATCAGCTGATGATTCCTGAGTCGGTCTGCTTTGACCAGATGGACGCTTGACATCACGAATCCTGTGATGCTTTTTTGTGTCAAATCTGAGAAAATAATCTGCTGTAAATAGTTCAACTATTCAGACAGAATCATGTGCGTCTTTGATAAATACACAAACCACAGTTTTTGTTTTTTGTCTGACATACTGGGTGACGTTTGTTTTCTGATTCAATAACTATTCAGAAGAGCCTCAGCGAAGCCCAACAGGACCGACAGACATTAAGACAGCATGACAGGAACTAATAGGTTGAAGGATGATTTTTTCTTCTGTGAATTCAAATCTGAGCACAGTGAACACCTTCTCCCAATGTCATACAACAGCTCATCAGGCTCCTAAAGTTCCTCTACATCCAGTAAAAAGATGAAACCTCAGAGAACCTCTCTCCATGTATGGCTCTCCTTGTCTTCCTCTGATTGGTCAGTTGAGCTGTAGGTATTTTCTTTGACTGAGGCTGTAACAGATGCATGTGAATGATGATGAGGTAAGCCAACCAATAAGAGCTTGTAATGATCCAGGTAACATCCAATCAGCACTGCTTCAGACTGGAACTGAACCTGGTTTGAAGTTGACCAATAGGGAAAAGCTGTGACTGTGATGTAAGCAGAGGTGTAAAGCGTTTTCATGGGACATGAGTCTGGAAAAGAAGCAGCTGACAACAAAATGAAATAAAAACGTTTCAAAGAAGAGAAAGTGATCATTAAAGATTGGTTTTATCTGCAGCTCTCTTCCTCAGAGCTCTTATATTTTTCTTTTTTCTTTACATACTTTTTGTTCTTTTCTTAATTTCTTTTGATTTTAACATTGAACTGATGTGAAAGTGGTTCACATGTGGTTTTAGTTTTGTTGTTTGTTGCACTGCTGATAAGATCACGAGTGACGTTTCACTGCAGCCATTTATTCAGATGCTGGTTTTTAATTCTGTACTTGCATGAGTTTACCACAACCCTGTGACGTTTGAGTTTTTCTTTGGTTCAATACATAAATGTGTCCTAATTGATTTATTTTTTATTTGTAAATAAAGTTTTTTTTTAAAAATCTTTTTACTGTGTCAGATGTTTGAGGGAGATTAGTATGTGTGATGCATGAAGACAAAATGCTTGAAGCTGCAAACATCTGTCCATGTTGAGCTTGAAATCAGTTTTCAGTGTCATGAAGGTGTCTCTCTTTAACCTGTTAGATCTCCATGGTAACTGATGCTGTAGAGCTAGATCACCACGGTACCATGGAACAGCTTCTACTTCAGGTTTGAGAAGCAGTCTTTCACACCTTCCACCCACACAATAGGACTCTCTGCAGCCCCAACACCCCTCCCATCAGACCCCCTGTCTGCACTAAGGTTCTGTGAGGAGGAGGCGTGCCGGCTCTTTCAGAGTCAGAAGATCAAGAAGGGTTAGGGTCAGGACCCGACAGTGTGTCCCCCTCCTAGCCTGAGAGTCTGTGCTGAACAGCTGGCACCCTCTTCACACGGATCTTTAACCAATCTCTGGAGCTGTGTGAAGCGCCCTGCTTCAAACGCTCCACCATTACTCCGGCCTCTAAGAAGCCCTCTATCACAGGGTTAGATGGTCAACCTGACATCTGTGGTCATGAAATCCTTTGAGAGACTGATGTTGAGCCACCGGTAGATGATGCGGTTAATGTGGGACTGCACTACATCCTGCATCACCTGGACTTCCCAGGGACGTACGTGAGGATCCTGTTCGTAGACTTCAGCTTGGCGTTCAACACTGTCATCCCTGAAATCCTCCACCCAAAGCTCACCCAGCTCACTGTGCCCACCTCCACCTGCCAGTGGATCACCTCTTTCTGACTGACAGGAGGCAGCAGGTGAGGCTGGGGAGCATCACATCCAGCACTCTGTCTACCAGCACTGGAGGCCTGTGTCCTCTCCCCACGGCTCTTCTCCCTCTACACCAATGGCTGCACCTCAGGGGACTCTTCTGTGAAACTCCTGAAGTATGTGGACAACACCGCTGTAATCGGTCTGATCCGGGGTGGGGACGAGTCTGCATACAGACGGGAGTGGAACAGCTGGTCCACTGGTGTAGTCAGAACCACCTGGAGCTGAACCTGCTCAAGACTGTGGAGATGACAGTGGACTGTAGGAGAAATCCCCCGACACCCGTCCCCCTCACCGCCCTCAACAGCACAGTGTCTACTGTGGACACCTTTAGGTTTCTGGGATCCACAATCTCTCAGAACCTGAAGTGGACTCCCCACATAGACTGTCTGAAAAAAGGCCCAGCAGAGGGTGTACCTCCTGCGACAGCTCAGGAAGTTTAACCTGCCACAGGAGCTGCTGATCACCTTCTACACCACCATCATCCAGTCTGTCCTCTGTCCCTCCATCACTGTCTGGTTTGGATCGGCCACCAAACAGGACAGGCTCAGTTGTACTTGTACCACACTACCTCAATAACCCTGCCACTTTGAACTCACACTGTAAAACTGCTATTTATGGATGTTTATGTTTATATTTATATTGCTCTTATTTTTATTATTCTTTTACCTTATTTTTAGTACTTAGTTTTTAGTTTTTTTGTCCAATCAGTGAAACAAGAGAACAAAGATTTACTGGGGTCAAATTCTTTGTTTGTGTGTACAAACTTGGCCAATAAAGTTGATTCTGATTCTGGTAACTGATGCTGTGGAGCTCGATCTCCGTGGTAACTGATGCTGTGGAGCTCGATCTCCGTGGTAACTGATGCTGTGGAGCTAACCTGGTCCAGGCTCTGTAAGAAGCGTCTCCCTTTAGCCAAAGTGCTTCCTGATGATTCTCTGAGTGATTCAGATCCTCAGCTGATGTTTCATCTGTAAACCTGTTGATCTCTACGTTACTACAACCACTGAATGAAGCAGTTACAGCATCACTGTTATGGTGCGTCGGAGAACCCAAATGCGGACACAGAGACCAGATCATGCCAAGTGATTTGTTTATTATCAAAAAGGGAAACCAAAAGTACTCACAAAACTGTGAGGGCAAACTGAGGGAACTGGCAGGCTCGAGTAAGGCAGGCGTGAGGCAAGAACTGAAGCAGAAACTGGAGCAATGCTGCCAGGTTCAGGTTAGAAGCTATGATCCGGCATCGAGCTGATTGTGGAGCCGGTTTTTATGGAAGTGGTGGTGGTATGCCGGGTGTGCTTGTGCACGGCTGTTCAGAGTTGCTGCTGATAAATTACAACAAACCAGCAACCACAAAAGAAAGCACAGGAGCACTGAGCAGAGAGAGGAGGGGGGGCTGAAGTCGGGATCCTGACAATCACACACCGTTTGCATCATGTTGCCATGGAAGCCCACATGTTGCTGGTGTTAATATTTACGCCTGTACATGTTCAGTCTGCTGCCACAGTTCAGATATTCCTTCATTCTGATCAGTTTTTCTATTTCTCTCTCAGACTGATCCGCTAGCTGAATTATTGCTACATTAATCAATAAACACCTCACTTCCTGTTGATGAACTTTAGTGCTGAAATCTCATTCAAGTGTCTCCAGTAAAACACAGCTGAGCTTGTGATTATGGGTAACAGTGTGGGATTACAGGTGGCATCAGCATTTAAGTTTGTTCCTGCTCTGACTTTTTTAAACTGTGTGCTACTGTCGCCCCCTGCTGGACCTCCACCACCATGACTCTGTTAAACCTGAGCAACCATTCACCATTAAACATTTGCCTGATTCTGTGTTTGAACTTCAAACTCCAAACACACCAAAAGTCCCTGAGCACATCCAGTGTTTCACGTAAACTTAGAATAAAACCAAAGAGGTGTGTGTTTCACAGCTGAGTCCTTCCATCAGACATCAGCTCAGCCTGTGAAGAAAGATCCAGATCTCTAAAGACTAAAAACATAGCTTCACCTGCACAGGTGAGCTGCTCCCTGTGAGTCATAATCACCAGATCATGAAGATTCATGAGACTGTATTTGCTATCAGAATGTGAATATTTAAACAACAAGAAGGTCAGACTGACTCCCACAGTTATAATATACAGACAGGTCATTAATAAAACAAGTGGATCAACGCAAACGCACAGTTAATATACAACAAGGACACACAACACAACTCACATTTACATATACACACTGATCACAACACAAACACACCATCAGCCTCTTTATGAACACGATTTACTGTCGCTGTAATAAAACCCCTGAAGAAACTGCTCTGGATCCAGAACCACATCCCTAAACCCTGTACTGGTCCTGCTGGATCTTACTGGTTTCTATACTGGTCCTGCTGGATCTTACTGGTTTCTATACTGGTCCTGCTGGATCTCACTGGTTTCTATACTGGTCCTGCTGGATCTCACTGGTTTCTGTACTGGTCCTGCTGGATCTCACTGGTTTCTATACTGGTCCTGCTGGATCTCACTGGTTTCTATACTGGTTCTGCTGGATCTCACTGGTTTCTGTACTGGTTCTGCTGGATCTCACTGGTTTCTGTACTGGTTCTGCTGGATCTCACTGGTTTCTGTACTGGTTCTGCTGGATCTCACTGGTTTCTGTACTGGTCCTGCTGGATCTCATTGGTTTCTATACTGGTTCTGCTGGATCTCACTGGTTTCTGTACTGGTCCTGCTGGATCTCACTGGTTTCTGTACTGGTTCTGCTGGATCTCACTGGTTTCTGTACTGGTTCTGCTGGATCTCACTGGTTTCTGTACTGGTCCTGCTGGATCTCATTGGTTTCTATACTGGTTCTGCTGGATCTCACTGGTTTCTGTACTGGTCCTGCTGGATCTCACTGGTTTCTGTACTGGTCCTGCTGGATCTCACTGGTTTCTGTGTGTTGCATGTTTCTAGACATGTCCTCACATTAACGTCTAGTGCTGTTTGTGCACCGGTCAGATTAAAGACCTCTGAATGTCTGAAGACCAACAGTAGGTTTGTGTATTGAATGCTGGCTAATTAATCTTAATATCATTAACACTGAAAGCGTTTCCCTTGTAGTTTCTGAACAGACTCAGATCTCATGTGCTCTTATGAGACAGACCTGCATCACCCTCCACAGGGTTCAGTGTGTTTGTGGATCCATTGATACAACTGAGGATGGACTGAACATTATAAACACCTCAGAATAACAGTTTAACAAACTACAGCAGACAAAAGATGCATCCACATCTGTAAAGCATTCAATAAAGGCTATATCAGGATCTTGGAACTGTGAAAGATGTTTACATAATATTTATCTTTAATAAAATGAGGCAGGGCTGTGTTTTATATTAGCTAACATTGTGAATGTGGTACTGTAAGGAGATGGCTCCTCGGTGTGTTGGTGCTCATTGTTTTGTCTTGTTTGGTTTTTAATCCAGTGTTTTGCTGCAACACTCGGAGCTCCTCCACCAGAGAAGAGCTTATGAACATCAGGGAAACAACTCCAGCTGAGTTATTTCCTACTTTTCTCACCACATCCATGGAACTATTAGACATTCTGGTCAAAGGTGCCCTAAAGCACATGCAGGGAAACGAAGGAGGAGGAGGAGACGTGCCAGAGCGCTTGAGCATCTCCATCGCCGTGGTCTTCACGCTCCGTTACCTGAAATTTTCTCTCCAACGTCCGTTCACTGTGCAATAAACTGGACGAACCCCGGTTGCTGGTGGGTAAAGACAGAGACTTTTCTTCATCTTCTGTTTTATGCTTCACAGAGACGTGGCTGTGTGGGTCTGTACCGGACTCCACGCTGCAGCTGGATCCAACTCCTCCGTGCAGATCGTGACACAGAACTTTCCCATAAAACGAAGGGTGGAGGAATACACATACCAGCACACATGTTAGCGTCTATAGGCATATCATTTCTTTTTCTTTTTCACTTCTGCAAAAAAAAACACTTCTGTTTTTAAAATTCTTAATATTATTTTATTTTTACCATCTGCTATTTTAACTGTTTGCACCAACACACCAAGACAGATTCCTTGTAATGTAGAAAATTACTTGTCAATAAATATGATTCTGATTCTGAGTCCATCAATACGCTGCTGCTTTAACTACAGTCTGTGTCCTCCAACCTCAGCTCCTGAACTTATGAGTGGAACTTGTCAAGTTTGTGGTATCACCAGTGTGTACTTAGAGTACGTTAGAGTTTCACCTTGAAGTTCTGACTCTCAGAGTTTACCAACTGCTGCTGAAGTCTGGAAGTGTTGATGTGGTTTTAACCTGCTGGGGATTCATTTGTTTGCTGACTCTGATGAAGGTTTTCTCTGCAGATGGAACTCTGTTGACACGTCACATAATACTGCTAGCAGGTTGTTGATCCAAAGCAGGTCCCAGTTTGTGGCTTCAGGGTTAGTTCCATCCAGTGTTGAATAAATTCAGCCTCCTGTGTGACGTAACTCAGATCAGTGACAGCGCTGAATAAATTCACATCTCTGAGGACAAAAACATCTGATTCTGTTAGTGAAAGTCTTTTCGTCATCAGTGCATCATGTTCCCTGCATGTCTGCCCAATAAAAGATAAATATGCAGCTGTTTTGTGTTGGTTTTTATTCTGTAAGGTTCATTTGTGATCCGCTCACGCTGTCGTCACATCCATTTATGAAAAGGATCAGAACTTTATCATAGTTCTGTCACAGTAAAAACATTTCTACAACATGTGTTCTAGAAATCTGAACGAATGAATTATCTCTAACACACAGTAAACTGCATCAGCACAGAGGAAGAAGCTCATTCTTCTCCTAACGTTCCGAATGTTTGAGAGGCAAATCAATATTTTATTATTGATCAGGGACCAAAACACAGTCAGAGACGTTAAAGTTTAAACTAGGTGTCAGAAACACGTCACAGCAGCACTGAAGGAACACAACCACAACTAGACCAGGATCTCAAACATACAAACACACTGTTTAAATGTGATTCTTCTAACGGGTTTTACCTTCAGCTCCGTCTCCAGCTGACAAACAAACAAACAGAAAAACAACAAATCAGTGAACAAACTAACAGCACTGAAAACATTAGTCTGCTGTGGAGGGTTAGGGTTAGCTGATGTTCTGTAATAAACACGTGAACTGAACCTGACAAAACAAATAAATGTCCATCACCATGTTTCCGTCATGTTCTTTCTCAGGTTCAGGTGAGGATCCATCATGAAGCTGGTCATGTTTTACCTCCACATGTGAATCTCTCTTTGACCTGTTGGAATTATTTCACCTTAAAGCTCTGTGATAAACCTTTACTGATGGGGTTTCATTGTTTCCAGCCATCCACAGTCTGTGTTTGATGCTGCATTCATGTTAATTTCAGGTGTTAATGTTAATCATGTTCACACACTTGTTTGCTGGTTTCATGTTTCTGATGATGAATTTAATCATCAAGTTTTCAGCTATAAAACCACAAAACGCTGAGGTGGAACCATCACAACACAGAACAGCTGAGCTGAGATTGGATCACTGTGAACCAGAACCAGAACCAGAACCAGGACCTGAACTGATCTGAGACCAGCCATGGACAGAGGTAAGACAGGAAGACCTGATGATATGTTGATCCTAAAGTCAGAGTTTCACCAAGGAGGCTCTGTTTAACCTGCTGGATCACCATGGTAACCGATGCTACACAGCTAGATCTCCATGGTAACTGATGCTACACAGCTAGATCTCCATGGTAACTGATGCTACACAGCTAATCTGCTCCGGAGGACGTTCTGTTCAGAACTGTTACGATGAGAAGCTACATGCATTGCAGATTGATACAGTATCTGTGACTGATTATCTGTGATTGATTATCTCTGATTGATAAATTATCATTGATTGATTATCTCTGATTGATACATTATCTCCAGGGTGTTCAGGTTTTGTTGATCCAGATAACACAGAGAAAGCCTGGCTCTCCTAAACTTGATGTGTTTGTTGTTAACCATGATAATCAGGACATTATTAAACCACCAGAGGCCGCTGCTTACTGTGATTACGGTTACCATGGTAACTGACACTCTTTAGTGTTATCACCCTGCACTTTGGTGTACTGTGACACCACCTGCCTCACCTGTCTGTGTCTCACCTGTCTGTCTGTCTCAGTCATCCTCCTGCTGTCAGTTGTGTGTCTGGGCGTCTCCTCTCAGCCAATCACAGACAGCCAACGTCTGTTCTCCATCGCTGTCAGCAGAGTCCAACACCTCCACCTGCTGGCACAGAAGCTCTTCTCCGAATTCGTGAGTCGTGTGTTTGTCAGGAGAGTTCTCTGCAGACAGAGGAACAGCGTTGTATTTTTGTGTATAATTCTCTGTATTTGTAGTATTTTGTGTGTCTCTGCAGACGGAGGAACAGCCTCAGCTCAACAAAATCTTCCTGCAGCATTTCTGCAACTCTGACTACATCATCAGTCCGATCGACAAACACGAGACGCAACGAAGCTCCGTCAGTATACTACACAGTACTTCGCAATACTACACAGTACCACACAGTACCACACAGTACCACACAGTACTTCGCAGTACTTCGCAGTACCACACAGTACTTCGCAATACTACACAGTACTGCACAGTACTGTACTGAACTACACCAACCGTCTCCTATCGGCTGACTGGTTCTAGGTTCTGAAGCTGCTGTCTATCTCCTATCGACTGGTCGAGTCCTGGGAGTTTCCCAGTCGTTTTCTGTCTGGAGGTTCTGCTCCGAGGAGCCAGATTTCACAGAAGCTGTCTGAACTGAAGACGGGGATCTTGCTGCTGATCAGGGTGAGAACACGAGTCTCTCAGTGGGTCTCTGGATCTGTTTCTCTCTTTAACATCATGTTCTTATTATGTGAAGACCCTGCAGGCCAATGAGGATGCAGCAGAGGTGTTCCCTGACAGCTCCGCCCTCCAGCTGGCTCCTTATGGAAACTATTATCAGAGTCTGGGAACTGACGAGTCGCTGCGACGAACCTACGTGCTGCTGGCTTGCTTCAAGAAGGACATGCACAAGGTAAGGAAGAAGAAAAGATGATGTCACGATGATGATGTAATGATGATGATGATGGTGGTGTTAACGTGATGTTTGTGTGTGCAGGTGGAGACTTACCTGACAGTGGCTAAATGTCGACTCTCGCCTGAAGCAAACTGCACTCTGTAGCCCCGCCTTTCCTAAGTGAAGCCCCGCCCCATCAATGATGTAATTATGTGTGCTGTGAAACCCCGCCTCCACGTTAGCAGACTCTACTAACAAGTGCTAGCAGCAGCTTTGACATAGTTCAGCTCGTTGGTTTGTTGTAGCAGGTTGAGTGGTAATGATGTCATCTGAGGTGTTGTGATGTCACTGTGATGACAACTGTGAACAGGAAACAATGTCATACTGTCAGCGAGTGAAATAAAGTGTGTGTTGTGTTGCATCATATGTGTGTTGTCAGGTGTTTCCTCTGTTTCTTCAGGTTCATTTTCTTGTGCTTTTACACTGATAGTTAAACACAGTTGTACACCGTTTATTAGCAGCAGAACAGCTGGATGCTACCTGAGCTGTGCACTCATTCAGAGGAAGAAGACGAAGAAACCTTTAATTGACACAATACATTACAGCACTATGAAATTCTCTCTTCATGTCCCAGCTGGAGTCAGAGCGCAGGGCAGCCATGATAAAGCTCTGCTGGAGGAGGCAGGGTTGACCTTCTGATCAGTCGCAGCTCCGTTACCTTCACAGTGACAGTCAGTCTGTGTTGGCAACAAGCCACCACAGCCTGCGCTTGTTGTTTCATTTCACTTCCAGCTCTCACTTTTGATCTTAATTGAATAACTTTTGATTCTCAACACATCAGAAGAGAGAGTAGCTGTTCAGCCCCTTGCTATGTTTTCAAATATCCAAAGAGCTTTAGATTATTGTGACCCTTATAAAAAGAGGAAAACAGACACACTGCACAAACTGTGATCAGAGAAAGAGCTTTGGGTTTATATAGAAACTGAAGAATTAAAGATGTTCAGACACAAGCCTAAGGAATCCTCGAACAGTCCAGCACTCTGGGAATAGAGCTGCTGTACTGGGTCCACCGGCAGGGGGCGGTGCAGGCTCTTCGTCGCTCTCCGTGTCACAGTCGGTCATTTCCGCTCCGGCCTGCACCGTTCTCGGGATTGTTCGGCAGTGTTCGGCTGGTAACGGTCGGTGAGTTCAAATGTTCGGCTGCAGCTCCTCCTGCGGACTGAAGTGAAGAAAGAGCCGAGAGAAAACACACGGACGGAGTGTCGAGGCGGAATGACGGTGCTGCAGGAACCTGTCCAGGTAAAAACACCGCTTCAGCTTGTTGTCACCAGCGGGCAGCCGAGAATTGATGAAGCCCGCGCTGTCTTCTCCGTCCCGGCCTCAGCGGCTAGTCCAGTCGGCGGTGAGAGAGCTGTCCGCCCGCCGCAGGCCGCGTAGCCTGCCGCTGGTAGCACGGAGCTTTTCCCGGTGTTATTAGTGTTTGAACCACTATCCTTCTACGGAGGAACAGTCCGTCTGATGGCCGCTGGGTCCGTGACAAAACAACTGTACTTCGTTAGCTTACCCCGGGTGGTTACAGCTCAGATCGGTCATACCAGAGTCCATGTAGAAATCTGTCAGATCGAGGTTTTCAGTGTTGCTGGTAAAAATAAACGGAGTGAGGTCAGCTCTGTTGACCTTTTGCGACATGTTTGGTTTCACACATCGCTTCGGCTGAGATCCAAAACACGAACCGTGCTTTAGCACGAAGAAAACGCAACATAACTTGAACCATGATCATCTCATAATCTTTCGGTCGGTCTGAGGACAGAATGCCCCTTGGAGGGCGGCTTGAGCAGCGCAAACACTTCTTAAAGTTTATATTTTGCCAAAATAGACTGTGTTTGACTGAATGTATGTTTGCCGAATTTATCATAGGACATGACCGGTTGTTTGAAAGTCTGTTATGTAGCTGGCTGGCTGTTCTGATCAGCAAAGGGACTTAAAACCGTTAGATTTCAGTTGTAGTTTTGTATTGTTAGCAATGCTAACAGCAGAGTTCTGTTAGCCGGCTAACGTTGTGGCTAGCGGTTAGCTGAGCGGCTTTAGTCAGCAGGAATTCAGCGTTCAAGTTCATCAGTGAACATAAACTGCTCCGATTACAGTGTTTTCAGTTTGATGTTAAAGTCTGAGACCAGATCAGCAGGTCAGGCTGAAGTTAACCCGCAGCTGTTTAGCCTCTGGATGCTACCACAAGCTAACGTCAGCTATCTGCC
>CM045458.1:31001890-31110703 GCA_024666655.1 Dascyllus trimaculatus | reverse complement strand
ACACCAGTTAAACCGCCAGCACCATGTTAACCAGTGACACCAGTTAAACCGACAGCACCATGTTAACCAGCGACACCAGTTAAACCGACAGCACCATGTTAACCAGCGACACCAGTTAAACCGACAGCACCATGTTAACCAGTGACACCAGTTAAACCGACAGCACCATGTTAACCAGTGACACCAGTTAAACCGCCAGCACCATGTTAACCAGCGACACCACTTAAACCGACAGCACCATGTTAACCAGCGACACCAGTTAAACCGTCAGCACCATGTTAACCAGTGACACCAGTTAAACCGACAGCACCATGTTAACCAGTGACACCAGTTAAACCGACAGCACCATGTTAACCAGTGACACCAGTTAAACCGCCAGCACCATGTTAACCAGCGACACCAGTTAACCGACAGCACCATGTTAACCAGCGACACCAGTTAAACCGCCAGCACCATGTTAACCAGCGACACCAGTTAACCGACAGCACCATGTTAACCAGCGACACCAGTTAAACCGACAGCACCATGTTAACCAGTGACACCAGTTAAACCGACAGCACCATGTTAACCAGCGACACCAGTTAAACCGACAGCACCATGTTAACCAGTGACACCAGTTAAACCGCCAGCACCATGTTAACCAGTGACACCAGTTAAACCGCCAGCACCATGTTAACCAGCGACACCAGTTAAACCGACAGCACCATGTTAACCAGTGACACCAGTTAAACCGACAGCACCATGTTAACCAGTGACACCAGTTAAACCGCCAGCACCATGTTAACCAGCGACACCAGTTAAACCGACAGCACCATGTTAACCAGTGACACCAGTTAAACCGCCAGCACCATGTTAACCAGCGACACCAGTTAAACCGCCAGCACCATGTTAACCAGTGACACCAGTTAAACCGACAGCACCATGTTAACCAGTGACACCAGTTAAACCGACAGCACCATGTTAACCAGCGACACCAGTTAAACCGACAGCACCATGTTAACCAGTGACACCAGTTAAACCGACAGCACCATGTTAACCAGTGACACCAGTTAAACCGACAGCACCATGTTAACCAGTGACACCAGTTAAACCGACAGCACCATGTTAACCAGCGACACCAGTTAAACCGCCAGCACCATGTTAACCAGTGACACCAGTTAAACCGCCAGCACCATGTTAACCAGTGACACCAGTTAAACCGACAGCACCATGTTAACCAGTGACACCAGTTAAACCGACAGCACCATGTTAACCAGCGACACCAGTTAAACCGACAGCACCATGTTAACCAGTGACACCAGTTAAACCGACAGCACCATGTTAACCAGTGACACCAGTTAAACCGACAGCACCATGTTAACCAGTGACAGCAGTTAAACCGACAGCACCATGTTAACCAGTGACACCAGTTAAACCGCCAGCACCATGTTAACCAGTGACACCAGTTAACCGACAGCACCATGTTAACCAGTGACAGCAGTTAAACCGACAGCACCATGTTAACCAGTGACACCAGTTAAACCGACAGCACCATGACCAGTGACACCAGTTAAACCGACAGCACCATGTTAACCAGTGACACCAGTTAAACCGACAGCACCATGTTAACCAGTGACAGCAGTTAAACCGACAGCACCATGTTAACCAGTGACACCAGTTAAACCGCCAGCACCATGTTAACCAGTGACACCAGTTAAACCGACAGCACCATGTTAACCAGTGACAGCAGTTAAACCGACAGCACCATGTTAACCAGTGACACCAGTTAAACCGACAGCACCATGTTAACCAGTGACAGCAGTTAAACCGACAGCACCATGTTAACCAGTGACACCAGTTAAACCGCCAGCACCATGTTAACCAGTGACACCAGTTAAACCGACAGCACCATGTTAACCAGTGACAGCAGTTAAACCGACAGCACCATGTTAACCAGTGACACCAGTTAAACCGCCAGCACCATGTTAACCAGTGACACCAGTTAAACCGCCAGCACCATGTTAACCAGTGACACCAGTTAAACCGCCAGCACCACTCCAGATTCTCCAGTAACATGCAAACCATTAAAATCAGAACTAGTAAAACCATGACAGACGATTCAGTCATCAGTAAATCATTACAACTGGTTTCATTCATCACTCAGATCTGACAGGATGAGACACACAGGTGGACAGGTGGATGGACAGACAGGTGGACAGACAGACAGGTGACCATACCTTCTTGACGTCTCTGTTCGGAGTGGACGATCGGCTGGCAGGAGAGCGACTTCCTGGGCTGTTAACGCCATCAACCGACTCTGAGACACAGACAGGTTAACTGGTTAAACTGGTGTTGCTGGCTGAACTGGTGTTATGGGGCCTGTAAAAGTATTCATTCCCGCTGAAGTTTTGGCGTTTAATTGCTTTTCAGCATTGAATCATGGTCAGTTTAGTTAGACTTTTTGACAGGAATTTCCAAAACAAAGATTCTTTCACGTCAAAGTGTAAACTGATTTCTACAAATTAATGTAAATTATTCAAAAATATAAAACGTAAAAAACACAATTGCATGAGTATTCACTATTTTATGGGATAATGGCAAAGAAAACCACTACTGAAAAAAGGGTCATATTAAACCTGGACTGGAGTCCATCAGGTGACATGTGGAGACTCTGAAGTCAACTGGAAGAAGGTTCTTTGGTCTGAGGAGACCAGGATGGAGCTTTGAGTCCATCAGACGAGATAGAGACCAAACCTTAAACACCACGACAAAGACACCATCCCCACTGAAGCACGGTGGTGGCAGCATCATGATGTGAAGCACGGTGGTGGCAGCATCATGATGTGAAGCACGGTGGTGGCAGCATCATGGTGTGAAGCACGGTGGTGGCAGCATCATGGTGTGAAGCACGGTGGTGGCAGCATCATGATGTGAAGCATGGTGGTGGCAGCATCATGGTGTGAAGCATGGCGGTGGCAGCATCATGATGTGAAGCACGGTGGTGGCAACATCATGATGTGGGGATGTTCCTCAGCAGCAGGTCCTGGAAGGCTTGTAAAGGTAGAGGGTCAATGATGCAGCAGAGTCTAGAGAAGTCCTGGAGGACAACCTGATCCAGTCTGATAGAGAACTGAGACCTGGAGAAGATCAGTTTCCATCCAGACGATGAAGCAAACAGAGATGGTTTGAAGACAACAAGGTGGAGGTTCTGGAGGTCCAGTCAGAGTCCAGACCTCGGTCCCTCTGAGAACTAGAGTCTGGACTAGAACAGTTCTGGTCCCTCATGATCCCTGAGGAACCTGACAGAGTTTAACAGTTTATAGCAGAATGAGGTCAGATGTCAGCGTCCAGATGTTCAGACTGATGGAGACCAACCCAGGACCAGAGTTGGTCTCCTGAACACTGGCTGAAGGAGGAGAACTCTGATTTAATTCAAATTACTTTCTAGAAATCTGTTTTCACTTTGACATGAAAAAGAGTCTTTTTAAAATATAATTTTAGTCTCCAAAAGCCAAATTAACTTTTCCATGATTCAATGCTGAAAAGCAATAAAAGGAAAAGGCTTTTTATCGGCCCTGTACTGGTTGAACTATTGATACTGGCTGAACTGGTGCAGTGTACCTGTACTCTTGGCTGAGATCATCCTGGCTGCTCTGGCGCCTCCTGCTGTCCTGGAGGCCTGAAACACAGACTGAACTTTAGCTCTGAGTCTCTGTGTGTTACTGGGACTCAAAAGTCAGACTTTGTTTTTTGGTCTAACCTCAGAAGATTGAATTTTATAGGAAAGTGATCAGGGGCTCATTCAGACATGAAACATTTAGACTAACAGAAGGAGCTGCAGGTCTGACCCAGGTGTCAGGAACAACAAGAGGCAACCAGTCAATAAATCAATAAACAGATTTTACCTTCATGGTTTCATCAGAAGGATCCTTTACAGCTGCTTTTCCTGTTGGAGGAGGAGCAGGAAGAAGTGATGACAACAGTTCATAAACATGGTTCTTCATGATTTTCAGCTGCAGGAAGTACTACCAATAATCAATAACCACATGTTAGTGAGTACTACCAATAATCAATAACCACATGTTAGTGAGTACTACCAATAATCAATAACCACATGTTAGTGAGTACTAGTAATAATCAATAACCACATGTTAGTGAGTACTACCAATAATCAATAACCACATGTTAGTGAGTACTACCAATAATCAATAACCACATGTTAGTGAGTACTACCAATAATCAATAACCACATGTTAGTGAGTACTAGTAATAATCAATACTTTGGCAGCAAGCAGAGGTCAAAGGTTGGGGGGGTAGGAGGTGGGGGGTCAGTGGGTTCGTATCCATGGCAACCAGGTAAATCAGGAAGTGTCCGTCTGTGTCACTTTCAGCAGGAAACGTTTGTTTAACCTTTTTACAACGTCCAGAAACATGACACAGAGGAGGGAGGGGGTGGGTGGGGGGAGGAGGAGAGGGGTGAGGGGAAGAGAGGGGAGGAGGACAGACCTTTCCTCATGGGAGAAGGAGCGCTTGTTTTCTGGACTGCAGCAGCCTGTTTAGAAGAGGAGGAGGTGCTGGTTTTCCTCCTCGGTGCAGCTCCTGTGTGTGGAGCTTTGGTTGTGGAGGGAGGAACAGCTACAGGAATCAAACGCCTCTCTCTGAGGAGGCCGTTGGTCAGAGGAGCGCTCGTTTCATCACCTGGGACCTTTAGGTCTGCTGAAGGTGGAGTTTGGTGGACTGGTGTGTTTGTTTTCTCCTCCTGGATGTCCAGCTCCTCTTCAGCAGGAGGCTCAGAGAGGAAGGGAGCACTCGTCTCACTGTCAGGGGCCTCCTGGGGCGGGTGGAGCTCTTCTGTCTCCTCACCTCTGTCTGCCACAGCTTCTTTCTCCTGCTCTTCATCATGTCCAGCTTCTCCTGGAGGAGGTGTGTAGGAGGAGATGGGAGTCTCTGTCTGATGCACCTCCTCTTTCTCCAGCTGTTCCTCTCCTCTGGCTCCATCTTCCTCCTCATCGTGTCCTTCCTGCTCCTCCTGTATAGATGGACTCTCAGATCGAAGCTCCATTTTCTGCTCTTCTCTTTGCACTTTCTCCTCTTTTTCTTTGGCTCCTCTTCCATCTTCAAGGGGAGGAGGTGTAAAGAAGGAGCACGGCATACAAGGTTGAACCTTCTCCCTCACTTTCTCTTCTCCTGGCATCTCCTCCTCTTGTTTCTCCATCATGGAGTACTCCCCTTTCTCCTCCTCCTCCTGTTTCTCCATCATGGGGCGCTCCTCTTTCTCCTCCTCCTCGTCCTGTTTCTCCATCATGAAGTGCTCCTCTTTCTCCTCCTCCTCCTGTTTCTCCATCGTGGGGCGCTCCTCTTTCTCCTCCTCCTCCTCTTGTTTCTCCATCATGGAGCGCTCCTCTTTCTCTTGTTCCTGTTTCTCCATCATGGGGCGCTCCTCTTTCTCCTCCTCCTGTTTCTCCATCGTGGGGCGCTCCTCTTTCTCCTCCTCTTGTTTCTCCATCATGGGGCGCTCCTCTTTCTCCTCCTCCTCCTGTTTCTCCATCATGGGGCGCTCCTCTTTCTCTTCTTCCTCCTGTTTTTCCATCATGGAGTGCTCCTCTTTTTCCTCTTCCTCCTGTTTCTCCATCACGGAGCGCTCCTCTTTCTCTTCTTCCTCCTGTTTTTCCATCATGGAGCGCTCCTCTTTCTCCTCCTCCTGTTTTTCCATCATGGGGCGCTCCTCTTTCTCCTCCTCCTGTTTCTCCATCATGGAGCGCTCCTCTTTCTCCTTCTCCTCCTGTTTCTCCATCATGGAGTGCTCCTCTTTCTCCTTTTCCTGTTTCTCCATCATGGAGTGCTCCTCTTTCTCCTCCTCCTGTTTTCCATCATGGGGCGCTCCTCTTTCTCCTCCTCCTGTTTCTCCATCGTGGGGCGCTCCTCTTTCTCCTCCTCCTGTTTCTCCATCAGGCGCTCCTCTTGGAGCGCTCCTCTTTCTCCTCCTCCTGTTTCTCCATCGTGGGGCGCTCCTGTTTCTCCATTGGGGCGCTCCTCTTTCTCCTCCTCCTGTTTCTCCATCATGGAGCGCTCCTCTTTCTCCTCCTCCTGTTTCTCCATCATGGAGCGCTCCTCTTTCTCCTCCTCCTCCTGTTTCTCCATCATGGGAGCGCTCCTCTTTCTCCTCCTCCTGTTTCTCCATCATTAAGCAGACAGACTCTACAGGAGGAGGTGGAGAACAGAGGAAGAGAAAGGACCCGAGAGAGGAGCAGAGTAACAAAAGGAGAAGAGGGAGAGAAAAAAGTGGGGAGACAGGAGACACTAGGAGGAGAAAGATGTCCAGACAAACAAACACACTGACTGAACACGACTGGGAGGAGTCAATACAGAAGGAGTCAATGTAAGAGGAGTCAATACAGAAGGAGTCAATGTAAGAGGAGTCAGTCAAAAGGAGTCGGTCTGTTATTGATCAGGGTGGACATTTGAGCTGTTCTTCAACATATTCATCAATTTAACTGATTGATTATTGATAAACAGTTTCAGGAAACACCAACCTCCCATCATCCTCTGCGCGTCCTGGGCGGGGCCTTCTCTGAAGGGGGCGGAGTCTCCATCCATCATCACTCCTACAGAGGAGGAGAAGGAGAGGAAGAAAAGGCGAGAAGGAACAGGAGAAAAGGAGGAGGGGAGTAGGAGGAGAACAGGAGGGTAAAGGAAGAGGAGGAGAGAAGAAGTGGAAAGGAAGAACAGGAGAAAAAGAGGAGGAAAGAAGGAGGCAAGGAAGAGGAAGAGAGAAGGAGCAGGAGAAGAGTAGGAGGAGAAAAGGAGGATAAAATGAAAAGAGGAAGACAGAAGGAGGAGAGGAGGAGGAGAGAAGTAGGAGGTTAAAAGGAGAAGAGGAGGAGAGAGAAGAAAAGAGAAGGAAAGGAAGAGGAAAAGGAGGAGAGAAGGATGTGAGGAGGTAATGAGGAGGTGAACATGTGGTTTCAGAGGAAAAGAGGAGCAGTGATGAGGAGGAGCAGTGAGCATGCTCAGAAATAGTAAATCCTCCATGATGATGATGCAGCAACAAACACAATAAAGTTTCTGTTTAAATCTGCTGCACCTCCTGCATCACCTCCTGCATCACCTCCTTCACCTCCGTGTGTTAGCCCGCAGGCTAACGTGCTAAGCGGCAGACGGCGGAGCGGTGAACCGGGCGGTGACAGACGGTCACGCAGCGGAAAACAGCGCTGCTGCCGCTGCACAGAGGCTGGGGAGGAGGCTGGGGTACGGAGGACCGGGAGAAGAGGAGGACAGACCGGGAGAAGAAGAGGACAGACTGGGAGAAGAGGAGGACAGACAGGTGTCTTACCTCCACGCTGCTGCTGCTGCTGCGGTCCGTCTGCTGCTCCACCCTGCTGCCGCTCAGAGAGGGAGGAGGCGCTGCTGCATGCCGGGAGGAGGCTGCTGTTACCATGACAACCCGCTGCATCACCGCATCCCCCAGACACGGAGGTGAACCCGAGGATCGTCAGGTAACCATCACACAGTAACCGACTTAAAGGCTGAGAAACATCTCTGTCCTCTGATTGGACGCACCTTTACCTGCAGTGACGTCACTTGTCTGAACTGACCAGTGAAACTCTGAAACAGTTTATGTTGTTTACCATGAAAGGTAATTAAAACTGATATTAATTAATTAATTGGTAATTAATCTGAAATCAATAAGAGGAGCTTCAGAAACAAACAGACGGTATGTCGTATATTTAGATGTCAACATGATCCAGTGTTCTGGAGATGACAGCTCAGATTCTCTGGTGTAGATCAGAGTTCATCCTGACGCAGGAAGGAGACTCTCTGCTCTCCTTCATGTTCTCCTTCATGTTCTCCTTCATGTTCTCCCTCATGTTCCTCTGGTCAGAAGGCTGAAGCAGGCTGCTGGTGTTGGTCCTCTGTGTTCCAGTTCGTTCCGACCAGCTGCTGGAGATGTTCCAACACCTTCCTCCTGAGCTGTTCTCTGGTTTTGTGGAGGCTGAGGAAGGTTTGTAGCTCTGGTCCAGTTTGTTGCTCCTCCTGCTGAAACATGTGACGTGATAAAGATTCAGCTTCACCTTCCTGATGTTCTCCTGATTAAATCCACAGTCACCATGTTTGTTTGGTTTTAGCGCATCACTTCCTGTCTGTCTGCGTGGAGATGGGATGTAAACGGCTGCACCAATGACTGAGGTGAATTCGGGGCAGACGGATGGAACGAGATGATTAGATGTTCCAAATCTGGGGAGCAGTGGTTGAGAGACTTCTGCTGTTTTGGTTCCACCAGCTGTTGAAACTCCTCCACCTTTTGAACCAGATTCTTCTGTTCTGCCCTCACAGAACACAGAAGAGGATTCTGATGACTCGGTCTGGCACCGGATCCCTGAGCCATGTCTCGGCCAGACAGACGATGCTACAGTTTCTCTGATCCGACCCCTGAGACCATCCAGCTTGTTCTCCAGAGACTAGACGCTAGCAGGAAGATACTGGGCTGGACTGGGCCTGAGTTCTCACCCTGTTCTGAACCACCCTCTCCTGTACTTCTGATCCATGGGATCATAGGAAGTTGGAGCCTTCCTGTGTCTAGAAATGTGCAAACATCTCCCTAACCCTCCTTCTGTGAGTTCACATCCAGCTGATGGTGGTTCTGAGTTGTGTTTCAGGGCGTCTGCTACGTTGATGCACAGCCTTGTTGTGTATTTGACTGATATATGTGGTAGATGGTTGTGGTTCATGCAGCATGTTGTGTTACCTGTTTGTGTTAGTTTAACAGTGTGCCAGCACTAGTTAACTGCACAGTCTGGGTTCAGGTGTGTGGACACCTGCAGGGATGTAACCTGTCAGGTCTCAAACCTGCAGAACTGTTTTATCTGCTGAAGAAGGTCATAAGCTGAAAGCTCTGACAAGTGTTCCGTGTTCATTGAGTGAAGAGTAATAATAATCTTCCATTCTCATAGCTGTTGTCCTGCTGGTGGCTGCAGACCCTCAATGTGGCCACCAGGTGTCACTGTGACTCTGCTGCCTGACAGAAGGATCTCTGTTCCTCTGTGTCAATGATGTTTTCATCTTTTCAGACTGTAGTTTGGTGACAGTGTTGGAAACGTCTCTAAAAAGTAAAACACCTCTCTGGTGATAAAATCTGAACATTGAGTCCTTTTAAATGTGTTTTTGATGCTTTTCTTTTTGCATCATGTGTCAGTTTGTTTGTGTTGTTTATTTATTACTTGTCTTTTTCCAGTTTTATTCTGTTTACTTTGATCAGCCACAACATTAAAACCACTGCAGGTGAAGGGAGTAACATGGGTTACCTGGTTACCATAGCAGCCGTCAGTGGGTGGGACCTGGTTCTAACCACAAAGAGGCACATTCTAGAATTAAACATCACACAGCTGCAGTTAAAGATACTGCTGTAGTTTATTATATCAGTAAGTCTGAATCAGTATTGGAAAATATTGATTGCCATCAGGCCTCTGTCAGTCTTCATCCAGCTGCAGACACAGCTGTGATGTCACAGATGGGGAGGAGTCAGGAGGTCAAATGAATCTTGTTTGGAGCCAATCACACCTGACCTCTGCTGATTGGCTGAAACCCATTAGCCTGGGACAGCGTTACCACGGAGATGTGGTCATGTAATCGTAAAAGGTTGTGTATCTGCTGACTTCCTGGTGTTTTTGGTGTAGAAGTATCATCAGCCAGGATCTTGTGGGTTCAGTTCAATTCAGTTTTATTTATATAGTGCAAATTCACAACACACACTATATTACTAAAAGTACTGGGTCGTCTGTCTTTACATGACCTTTAATGACGTCCCATTCTTAATCCGTAAAGTTTAATATGGAGTTGTTCCACCCTTTGCAGCTATAACAGCCTCAACTCTTCTGGGAAGGTTTTCCACAAGGTTTAGGAGTGTGTTCATGGGAATCTTTGACCATTGGTGAGGTCAGACCCTGATGTTGGACCAGAAGGCCTGGCTCTCAGTCTCCACTCTAATCCATCCCAAAGGTGTTCTATCAGGTTGAGGTCAGGACTCTGAGCAGGCCAGTCCAGTTCCTCCACACCAGACTGGATCATCCATGTATTTATGGACTATGTTGGAACAGGAAGACAGAAGTGTGATTGGTCCCTCCAGAGAACTGGTCTCCACTGCTCTAGAGTCCAGTGGCGGCTGCTTTACACCACTGCATCAACGCTTTGCATTGACCTTGGTGATGTGAGGCTTGGAAGCAGCTGCTGGGCCATGGAAACCCATTAATGAAGCTCTACCACTGTTCTGGAGCTGGTCTGAAGGCCACACCATGTCTGGAGGTCTGGAGCTGATGACTCTGTGACTTTACGTTACCTACCACTTCCTGGTTGAGTTGCTGTTGACCTAGTTGCTTCCACTTTGTTGTAACACGACTAACAGTTGACCGTGGAATATTTAGTATGGAGGAAATTTCACCAATCGACTTAATGCTCAAGTATCAGCCTATCACGGTACCACCTTGAATCCACTGAGCTCCTGAGAGCGACCCATTCTTTCACCAATGTCTGTAGAAGCACCTGAATTCAGTTATCTGGAGGGGTAGTTCCTTTAACCCCAGTAACAGGTTCCAGTCTCTGTAATAAGATGCTGTGATCAACTGGATCAAAAGTAGCACTGAGATCCAGCAGAACCAGTCTAGAAACCAGTCCACTGTCTGAGGCTGTTAGAAGATCACTGGTAACCTTCACCAGTGTCTCTGTATTATGATGGATTCTAAATCCTGACTGAAACTCCTCAGACAAACCATTTATATGAAGATAATCACATAAATGGCAGCAGCAACTTTTTCTAGACCTTTAGAATCAAAGGGAGGTTGGATATGGGCCTATAATTGGCTAAAACACCTGGATCTAGAGTAGGCTATTAGAGAAGTGGCTTTATTACAGCAACTTTAAAAGCCTGTGGTACATAACCTGTTAGTAGAGAGAAGTTAATGATATTTAAAACAGCAGTATTAATTAAAGGAAATATATCCTTGAACAATCTAGTGGGGATGGGATCTAGTGAACATGTTGCTGGTTTAGAGGAGTTTATTATTGATATGAGCTCTGGCAGATTTACAGCAGGGAAGCAGTCCAAGCATAAATCTGGTCCTATGGATGCTTCCAGAGCTGCTGCTCCTAAAGACATGTTCAGGATTTTCTGTCTAATATTCTAAACTTTATTAGTGAAGAAGGTCATGAAATCTTCACCACTGAGATCTAAAGGAACTCAAGGCTCCACAGAGCTGTGACTCTTTGTCAGCCTGGCTACAGAGCTGAACAGAAACCTGGGGTTGTTTTTGTTTTTCTCAGTCAAAGATGAATAACAGGCGGTTCTTGTTCTAGGAATCTCTTTTTATATGCAGTAGAACTGTCTCTCCAGGCCAGATGGAATGATTCTGAGAGTAGAGCTCCATCCTTTCAGTCTCCTTGAACTCTGCTTTAAGATGTGCAGATGTTCATTAAACCTTGGAGCTACTTTATTATAGTTTATTGCTTCTTTTCCAGAGGGGCAGCATCAGCTGATGTTCACAGTACAGCTGCAGTCCCATCAACCAGACTATCACCTGTGAGGAGCTAAACACTGGAGGAGCTGCTCTCTGTGGTGTTTAATAGAAGTCAGTAATGATGGAATCGGCTCCTTAAGTTTAGTTACTATCAGGTAAACGTCTGTAGAGGAGCTCCTTGGTAAAAGCTCCGTGGTCCATGGCTGTAAACTCAGGGGTTATTAAAAATGATCTGACTAAACAGAGTTTAGTTAAAAACAGTCAGAAGTCCAGTTTCTATGTCGTACGTTAAACCAGATCCAGGGTTAAAACAGTGAGTTGGTTTATTAACGTTTAGATAAAAACCAACTGAGTCTAACAGTGAACTGAATGCAGAGTTGAAGCTTTTATTCTCATCATCTACATGGATATTAAAGCCTCTATAATGACTTCATCTGGACTGAGACTAAAGCAGCAGAACTCTGAGGATCCAGATAGAAACTCAGAGGAAGGGGCCGGTGGTCGATAGACAACTAGCAGAACTCATTTAGTGGTTTTCAGTTCAGGTGTTTAGACTAAGACTAAGACTTTAAATGGATCAGAAACAGGTTCTGGTCTCTGGTTGGTTCATAAGTTGGAGTGGAAGGTTGCTGCCTGGACTATAGGTCTATGAACATTAGTATGACTGGAGGGTTGATTCATTCAGACTGACTCATTCTCCATCAGCAGGTCTCAGTCAGACTCATGAAGTCAGTGTGATGATTTATTTAATAATCCACATTTCATGTTCTATAATCTGGGTGGTCGGGGGACAGACGGCCTCTATAGGATAATGAGAGGGTGAGAGCCGTAAGGAAGCAGCAGAGAAGCTGGAGGATGAAACTCTGCTTCCTTGGGTCTTTAGTTCTTTGGTCACCTGACGACAGAACAGGAACCGATTCATCATCGAGTTCACGTCACACTGCAGCACGTTAGACATGTAAACAGGAACAACAGAGTCACGTACTAGTAGTGGTGGGAGGGGAGCTGAGGCAGCGTGGCGCCCCCTGCTGACAGAGGCTGAACTTCAGATGTTTGATTTGTGTGTTGGATGTGAGGCTGAATCATTTAAAGGTGTGATATAACAACTGACGTCTGTTTTTTCACCTTGAAAGAGGAAACGAAGCCTCTGTTGTCTGCCGTCGTCATGGTGATAGCAGCCCATAAAACAGTGGTGCCGATGCAGCTGCTAATGAAGGCTAACGCTGTGAGCTTCATCATGCAGAGTTTGTATCCCGTTGCCATGACAACAGAGACAGAGACATGCGACAGGCTGGTCACAGTTTGTTTACATCTAACGAGACCTTCAGACAGACAAACGACAGATCCCTAAACACCTCAAAGGTTCAGCCCAAGTTAAAGATCTCTGTCAGAATTAGATGATCTGATCAAATGAACCTGATCAAACTGATCAATCAGACTATAAAACTGAATTGTGAATGGTAGTGATGTTGCTGTGGATGGTGATGATGTTGCTGTGGATGGTGGTGATGTTACTGTGGATGGTGATGATGTTGCTGTGGATGGTGGTGATGTTGCTGTGGATGGTGATGATGTTGCTGTGGATGGTGATGATGTTGCTGTGGATAGTGGTGATGTTGCTGTGGATAGTGGTGATGTTGCTGTGGATGGTGATGATGTTGCTGTGGATGGTGGTGATGTTGCTGTGGATGGTGGTGATGTTGCTGTGGATGGTGATGATGTTGCTGTGGATGGTGATGATGTTGCTGTGGATGGTGATGATGTTACTGTGGATGGTGGTGATGCTGTGGATGGTGGTGATGTTGCTGTGGATGGTGGTGATGTTGCTGTGGATGGTGATGATGTTGCTGTGGATGGTGGTGATGTTGCTGTGGATGGTGATGATGTTGCTGTGGATGGTGATGATGTTACTGTGGATGGTGGTGATGCTGTGGATGGTGATGATGTTGCTGTGGATGGTGATGATGTTGCTGTGGATGGTGATGATGTTGCTGTGGATGGTGGTGATGTTGCTGTGGATGGTGATGATGTTGCTGTGGATGGTGGTGATGTTGCTGTGGATGGTGATGATGTTACTGTGGATGGTGGTGATGTTGCTGTGGATGGTGATGATGTTACTGTGGATGGTGATGATGTTGCTGTGGATGGTGGTGATGTTGCTGTGGATGGTGATGATGTTACTGTGGATGGTGGTGATGCTGTGGATGGTGATGATGTTGCTGTGGATGGTGGTGATGTTGCTGTGGATGGTGATGATGTTGCTGTGGATGGTGATGATGTTGCTGTGGATGGTGGTGATGTTACTGTGGATGGTGGTGATGTTGCTGTGGATGGTGGTGATGCTGTGGATGGTGGTGATGTTGCTGTGGATGGTGATGATGTTACTGTGGATGGTGATGATGTTGCTGTGGATGGTGATGATGTTGCTGTGGATGGTGATGATGTTGCTGTGGATGGTGGTGATGTTGCTGTGGATGGTGATGATGTTGCTGTGGATGGTGGGGATGTTGCTGTGGATGGTGGTGATGTTACTGTGGATGGTGATGTTGCTGTGGATGGTGGTGATGTTGCTGTGGATGGTGGTGATGTTGCTGTGGATGGTGATGTTGCTGTGGATGGTGGTGATGTTGCTGTGGATGGTGATGATGTTGCTGTGGATGGTGGTGATGTTGCTGTGGATGGTGGTGATGTTACTGTGGATGGTGATGATTTTACTGTGGATGGTGATGATGTTGCTGTGGATGGTGATGATGTTGCTGTGGATGGTGGTGATGTTGCTGTGGATGGTGATGATGTTGCTGTGGATGGTGGTGATGTTACTGTGGATGGTGATGATGTTACTGTGGATGGTGATGATGTTACTGTGGATGGTGATGATGTTGCTGCGGATGGTGATGATGTTGCTGCGGATGGTGGTGATGTTACTGCGGATGGTGGTGATGTTGCTGCGGATGGTGATGATGTTGCTGTGGATGGTGGTGATGTTGCTGTGGATGGTGGTGATGTTGCTGTGGATGGTGATGATGTTACTGTGGATGGTGATGATGTTGCTGTGGATGGTGATGATGTTGCTGTGGATGGTGATGATGTTGCTGTGGATGGTGATGATGTTGCTGTGGATGGTGATGATGTTTCCATGGATGGTGGTGATGTTGCTGTGGAGGGTGGTGATGTTGCTGTGGAGGGTGGTGATGTTGCTGTGGATGGTGATGATGTTGTTGTAGGTGGTGATGTTGCTGTGGATGGTGGTGATGTTGCTGTGGATGGTGGTGATGTTGCTGTGGGTGGTGATGTTGCTGTGGATGGTGGTGATGTTGCTGTGGATGGTGGTGATGTTGCTGTTGATGGTGATGATGTTGCTGTGGATGGTGGTGATGTTGCTGTGGATGGTGGTGATGTTGCTGTGGATGGTGATGATGTTGCTGTGGATGGTGGTGATGTTACTGTGGATGGTGATGATTTTACTGTGGATGGTGATGATGTTGCTGTGGATGGTGGTGATGTTGCTGTGGATGGTGGTGATGTTGCTGTGGATGGTGATGATGTTGCTGTGGATGGTGGTGATGTTACTGTGGATGGTGGTGATGTTACTGTGGATGGTGGTGATGTTACTGTGGATGGTGATGATGTTACTGTGGATGGTGATGATGTTGCTGTGGATGGTGGTGATGTTGCTGTGGATGGTGATGATGTTGCTGTGGATGGTGATGATGTTACTGTGGATGGTGATGATGTTGCTGTGGATGGTGATGATGTTGCTGTGGATGGTGGTGATGTTGCTGTGGATGGTGATGATGTTACTGTGGATGGTGATGATGTTGCTGTGGATGGTGATGATGTTGCTGTGGATGGTGATGATGTTGCTGTGGATGGTGATGATGTTGCTGTGGATGGTGATGATGTTGCTGTGGATGGTGATGATGTTACTGTGGATGGTGATGATGTTACTGTGGATGGTGATGATGTTGCTGTGGATGGTGATGATGTTGCTGTGGATGGTGATGATGTTGCTGTGGATGGTGGTGATGTTGCTGTGGGTGGTGGTGATGTTACTGTGGATGGTGGTGATGTTGCTGTGGGTGGTGGTGATGTTACTGTGGATGGTGGTGATGTTACTGTGGATGGTGATGATTTTACTGTGGATGGTGATGATGTTGCTGTGGATGGTGGTGATGTTGCTGTGGATGGTGATGATGTTGCTGTGGATGGTGATGATGTTGCTGTGGATGGTGATGATGTTACTGTGGATGGTGATGATGTTGCTGTGGATGGTGGTGTTGCTGTGGATGGTGGTGATGTTGCTGTGGATGGTGATGATGTTACTGTGGATGGTGATGATGTTGCTGTGGATGGTGATGATGTTACTGTGGATGGTGATGATGTTGCTGTGGATGGTGATGATGTTGCTGTGGATGGTGATGATGTTGCTGTGGATGGTGATGATGTTGCTGTGGATGGTGGTGATGTTGCTGTGGATGGTGATGATGTTGCTGTGGATGGTGGTGATGTTGCTGTGGATGGTGATGATGTTGCTGTGGATGGTGGTGATGGTGGATGGTGGTGATGCTGTGGATGGTGGTGATGTTGCTGTGGATGGTGGTGATGTTGCTGTGGATGGTGGTGATGTTGCTGTGGATGGTGTGATGTTGCTGTGGATGGTGATGATGTTGCTGTGGATGGTGATGATGTTGCTGTGGATGGTGATGATGTTGCTGTGGATGGTGGTGATGTTGCTGTGGATGGTGATGATGTTGCTGTGGATGGTGGTGATGTTGCTGTGGATGGTGATGATGTTTCCATGGATGGTGGTGATGTTGCTGTGGATGGTGGTGATGTTGCTGTGGAGAGTGGTGATGTTGCTGTGGATGGTGATGATGTTGCTGTGGATGGTGGTGATGTTGCTGTGGGTGGTGATGTTGCTGTGGATGGTGGTGATGTTGCTGTGGATGGTGATGATGTTGCTGTGGATGGTGATGATGTTGCTGTGGATGGTGGTGATGTTGCTGTGGATGGTGATGATGTTTCCATGGATGGTGATGATGTTTCTGTGGATGGTGGTGATGTTACTGTGGATGGTGATGATGTTGCTGTGGATGGTGATGATGTTGCTGTGGATGGTGGTGATGTTGCTGTGGATGGTGATGATGTTACTGTGGATGGTGATGATGTTGCTGTGGATGGTGATGATGTTGCTGTGGATGGTGATGATGTTGCTGTGGATGGTGATGATGTTGCTGTGGATGGTGATGATGTTACTGTGGATGGTGATGATGTTACTGTGGATGGTGATGATGTTGCTGTGGATGGTGATGATGTTGCTGTGGATGGTGATGATGTTGCTGTGGATGGTGGTGATGTTGCTGTGGGTGGTGGTGATGTTACTGTGGATGGTGGTGATGTTGCTGTGGATGGTGGTGATGTTACTGTGGATGGTGGTGATGTTACTGTGGATGGTGATGATTTTACTGTGGATGGTGATGATGTTGCTGTGGATGGTGGTGATGTTGCTGTGGATGGTGATGATGTTGCTGTGGATGGTGATGATGTTGCTGTGGATGGTGATGATGTTACTGTGGATGGTGATGATGTTACTGTGGATGGTGATGTTGCTGTGGATGGTGGTGATGTTGCTGTGGATGGTGATGATGTTGCTGTGGATGGTGATGATGTTACTGTGGATGGTGATGATGTTGCTGTGGATGGTGATGATGTTGCTGTGGATGGTGATGATGTTGCTGTGGATGGTGATGATGTTGCTGTGGATGGTGGTGATGTTGCTGTGGATGGTGGTGATGTTGCTGTGGATGGTGATGATGTTACTGTGGATGGTGATGATGTTGCTGTGGATGGTGATGATGTTGCTGTGGATGGTGGTGATGTTGCTGTGGATGGTGGTGATGTTGCTGTGGATGGTGATGATGTTGCTGTGGATGGTGGTGATGTTGCTGTGGATGGTGGTGATGTTACTGTGGATGGTGATGATGTTGCTGTGGATGGTGATGATGTTGCTGTGGATGGTGATGATGTTGCTGTGGATGGTGGTGATGTTGCTGTGGATGGTGATGATGTTGCTGTGGATGGTGGTGATGTTGCTGTGGATGGTGATGATGTTTCCATGGATGGTGGTGATGTTGCTGTGGATGGTGGTGATGTTGCTGTGGAGAGTGGTGATGTTGCTGTGGATGGTGATGATGTTGCTGTGGATGGTGGTGATGTTGCTGTGGGTGGTGATGTTGCTGTGGATGGTGGTGATGTTGCTGTGGGTGGTGATGTTGCTGTGGATGGTGATGATGTTGCTGTGGGTGGTGATGTTGCTGTGGATGGTGATGATGTTGCTGTGGATGGTGATGATGTTTCCATGGATGGTGATGATGTTGCTTTGGATCATCGTCACGGTGAAGCTAGTCTGACCTAGCAGACGTAGACTTCAGCATCAGCTCGCCATTGTTCGCTCATTCTGGGCTGTTTTCTCTTTTCTGTTTTCTGTGTTCCTGGTTTTAAATGTCTCTTTCTACTGGAAACAACAACAACCTACGTGCAGCAACCTGCAACATGAAGGTCTGGATCATGCAAGCCTTTTCTGGTCTCATCAGCTGGAATGGATCTAACTCATCTGTTTGCTCTGGAAGCTGCATGTTCTATTGACACTGACTTGACCAGTGCACCATTCTGTTCCACTTCACACAAGCTTCTGTAAGATCGCTTGGTTGAAGTTCAGCTTCACACTGACAGCAGACGTGGTTTTAATGATGAATTAATTATCATAACAGATAGCGAGGCTCAGCGGACCATTCTACACTACAGAATAACAGGTAGTGAGGCTCAGCAGACCATTCTACACTACAGAATAACAGGTAGTGAGGCTCAGCAGACCATTCTAAACTACAGAATAACAGGTAGTGAGGCTCAGCAGACCATTCTACACTACAGAATAACAGGTAGCGAGGCTCAGCGGACCATTCTACACTACAGAATAACAGGTAGTGAGGCTCAGCAGACCATTCTACACTACAGAATAACAGGTAGCGAGGCTCAGCGGACCATTCTACACTACAGAATAACAGATAGTGAGGCTCAGCAGACCATTCTACACTACAGAATAACAGGTAGTAAGGCTCAGCAGACCATTCTACACTACAGAATAACAGGTAGTAAGGCTCAGCAGACCATTCTACACTACAGAATAACAGGTAGTGAGGCTCAGCAGACCATTCTACACTACAGAATGACAGGTAGTGAGGCTCAGCAGACCATTCTACACTACAGAATGACAGGTAGTGAGGCTCAGCAGACCATTCTACACTACAGAATGACAGGTAGTGAGGCTCAGGAGACCATTCTACACTACAGAATAACAGGTAGTGAGGCTCAGCAGACCATTCTACACTACAGAATAACAGGTAGCGAGGCTCAGCGGACCATTCTACACTACAGAGTAACAGGTAGTGAGGCTCAGCAGACCATTCTACACTACAGAATGACAGGTAGTGAGGCTCAGCAGACCATTCTACACTACAGAATAACAGGTAGCGAGGCTCAGCGGACCATTCTACACTACAGAATAACAGGTAGTGAGGCTCGGCAGACCATTCTACACTACAGAATAACAGATAGTGAGGCTCAGCAGACCATTCTACACTACAGAATAACAGGTAGTGAGCCTCAGCGGACCATTCTACACTACAGAATAACAGGTAGTGAGGCTCAGCAGACCATTCTACACTACAGAATAACAGATAGTGAGGCTCAGCAGACCATTCTACACTACAGAATAACAGGTAGTGAGGCTCAGCAGACCATTCTACACTACAGAATAACAGGTAGTGAGGCTCAGCAGACCATTCTACACTACAGAATAACAGGTAGTGAGGCTCAGCAGACCATAACAGGTAGTGAGGCTCAGCAGACCATTCTACACTACAGAATAACAGATAGTGAGGCTCAGCAGACCATTCTACACTACAGAATAACAGGTAGTAAGGCTCAGCAGACCATTCTACACTACAGAATAACAGGTAGTAAGGCTCAGCAGACCATTCTACACTACAGAATAACAGGTAGCGAGGCTCAGCGGACCATTCTACACTACAGAATAACAGATAGTGAGGCTCAGCAGACCATTCTAAACTACAGAATAACAGATAGTGAGGCTCAGCAGACCATTCTACACTACAGAATAACAGGTAGCGAGGCTCAGCAGACCATTCTACACTACAGAATAACAGGTAGTAAGGCTCAGCAGACCATTCTACACTACAGAATAACAGGTAGCGAGGCTCAGCAGACCATTCTACACTACAGAATAACAGGTAGTAAGGCTCAGCAGACCATTCTACACTACAGAATAACAGGTAGTAAGGCTCAGCAGACCATTCTACACTACAGAATAACAGGTAGTAAGGCTCAGCAGACCATTTTACACTACAGAATAACAGGTAGTAAGGCTCAGCAGACCATTCTACACTACAGAATAACAGGTAGCGAGGCTCAGCGGACCATTCTACACTACAGAATAACAGGTAGCGAGGCTCAGCTACCTGTTATTCTCAGCTACTCAGACAGGTAAACACCATTTCTCGTTTTTATCGTTCTTGGAAGTTTCCATTTCTGAGTCAGCTATCAGGTACAAACTGGGAAGAACCAAAGTCTGGACTCTGTGTTCTTGGCATTGAGAAGCGGCCAGTGAGAAGCTCTGTGATTGGCTGTTGGCCACCAGGCAGACTGCCAGGTGTGTTCACCTGTTCACTGAAGAAACTCCGCAGTAATCCTGAGGATGAGTTTATTTCATACATTTCAGACATCATCAGATACAGAAGCGTCACATCTAAATGTACAGTATCAGATTAAACTCCACCCGGCCCTCCCTTATTTTAGTGTGTGGTGCACAAAGCAAGCGCTCCTCCTCTGAAACATGATCAGAGATTTTAATCTGTTCAACATTTACAAAATCACATATCAAGCTTTACCAGCTAATAATGCCACTGATCAGAACTCTGAAATAATTGATTGATCAATACTCACAACCAGTCACACTCACACACACACACACACACACACACTCTCACAGTAACACACACACACATCAGGCACAGTAATAAAAAGCAGTTTGTGTTTCATCCTGAGTGTTTCCTTCAGACCTACTAACTAAACTGTGGTTACTACGGTTACTATAGTCACTGCGGTTACTATGGTTACAGCTAGTTCTACTGGTGTGTATGAGGCAGCTGTGTTTGGTTTAATGAAGGTTTACAGCAGACAGCGATTACCATTCAGATAAAGAGTTAATGTGAAGCTGTTTACAGACTCCTGGTTCTCTCACTAGGATTAATAATCGCCTTCGTTGTATCCTCATATTTATGTCCAGATCTGCTGTCGTGCCTCAGAACACTGGGTGTGACCGTCATTCTGCCAGAACCCGACCAGAGCTCTGGCATTTGTGCTTTAATGAATCAGAACAGAACCAGTTTGTCTGAAAACCAAAGAAGAATTCACATTGTCAGTTGGTGACAGCGCCCCCTGGTGGTGTGTTTGGGTTGCATTCAAGAACCTGATCCTGTGGAAGGATTTAAGAACAACAGGAGTGTGTGTGTGTGTGTGTGTGTGTGTGTGTGTGTGTGTGTGTGTGTGTGTGTGTGTGTGTGTGTGTGTGTTGTAAGCTCTGGTCAATAAGAGAACGCTGGTGATCAGTATTACAGTATTGACAGATGCCATTCTTTATCAATAAATAAATAAACTTATTAACTATAAGTATAGACAGATTTATCTCATTATTAATAAATAAAGTTATTGATTATTAAACAGTCCAGCCACCTGCTGTGTCATGTGACCATGTGGGAGCAGCTGTTGAGTCCAATGATTAGTCAGAGTTTAAAGAGAGGCGGGGCCAGAAAGACTCCAGACTAATTGACTCCATAAATCAGTGTCCTGCATTGTGATTGGCTCATTTGATCAGCTGGTCCAAATGCAGAGCTCCGACTGGCTGACTGCAGTCGCATCATGATTGGTGAGTTCAGCAGGTGTGTCAGAGGTTGGAGGACTGTTTGATGCTGTGGAAGGACACTCTGCTCGGGGAGGTGGGCAGTGATGTGGCGCGCACCGCCCGGCTCCGGATGGAGTGACGGTCCTGCCAACGAATCCAACGCTTCCTGACTGCAGAGCGCACCTGTACACCAACAGGTAGACAGACAGGTAAATACTCAGTGTGGTGTAAACCTACACAGTAGAACCCTGAGGAACCCCACAAAGAACAGCAGAACAGAAAGTACCTCACTGTT
Organism: Dascyllus trimaculatus; assembly: GCA_024666655.1. Classification (NCBI taxonomy): domain Eukaryota; kingdom Metazoa; phylum Chordata; class Actinopteri; family Pomacentridae; genus Dascyllus; species Dascyllus trimaculatus. Next base: position 31,088,943 of record CM045458.1, on the reverse strand, counting down.
GAGGAAACAGTAGAAGACAGAGACGAAGAAACCCTGCAGAGACACACAGAGGGACGCTGTTAGCTGTTAGCAGTGCTACCAGAAGCTAACAAGCTACTAGCTGTGCTAACAAGCTACTAACTGTGCTAACAGTCTGCTAACTGTGCTAACAGGCTGCTAACTGTGCTAACAGGCTACTAACTGTGCTAACAGTCTGCTAACTTTGCTAACAGGCTACTAACTGTGCTAACAAGCTACAAACTGTGCTAACAGTCTGCTAACTGTGCTAACAGCCTGCTAACTGTGCTAACAGGCTGCTAACTGTGCTAACAAGCTACAAACTGTGCTAACAAGCTGCTAACTGTGCTAACAGGCTACTAACTGTGCTAACAAGCTACAAACTGTGCTAACAAGCTGCTAACTGTGCTAACAGGCTACTAACTGTGCTAACAAGCTACAAACTGTGCTAACAGGCTGCTAGCAGGTTGTCCTTGAACCCTGCTGTTTTACTGCTTCATACTGACTGTGGTTGGGTTCAGACTGGAGTCTTCACTTGGAAAAGCTCCACCTTCATTCAAACACCACCACCCCTGGAACTGTCTGCTCTGCCTGAAGGTGAAGCAGCATCAGCTGATGTTAAAGGAACAGAAGAGAACCTGGAAAGACTCCAGGATGGAGTTGAAGTAGATGAAGACGATCTGAGCGACCTCGTCTTCTCCTCCTGGATTCACAAAGAACAGCATGTAGGTGATTCCTAACAGAGGCAGCAGCACCAGCGTCGCCTTCACCGCCTTCCTGCACCGACCAATCACAGCACAGCATTAGTCAGCTGACATCATCACCTGTTGCAGGTAAACAGTCACCGTCCTGTAGATTCTCCTCAACATGCAGCTGGAAGTGTCAAACCTGACGTTCTATGTCCTGAATGATTTCAACCCTGAGGATTCAGTCTGAGGATGAACAGAACCAACAGAACCAGAATGGACCCCTACCAGTGGAGAACCTCAAGACTCTCTAACAACGAGTTTAAATGGTTCCAGAAAACACAAGAACACGAATGTTGTTTCTGTGTTTCACAGACAGAACATACGTTCAGCCAAACTACACACCTGGATGGATGCAGGACTGATCTGGGTCCAGTTTGAACCAGAACCCTGAAGGTGTCTGTCTGCTGGACTGAGAAGTTATGTGGACCACCATCCTCAGAGAAGAACCTCACCTGTACTCGATGGTGTGAGGCTGAACTTTGTGTTGGCACCTGTTGTACAGGTGAGTCCTTCCTACCTGTACTGGATGGTCTCTGAGGTCGTTGATGCCCTCAGTTTGGTCATCAGGATCCGAACGATGTTAAACAGGAAGACAAAGTTAATCTGAGGAGAAGAACAAGAGACCGGCGCCGTTCACAGCTGACACACAAATAAAGGTCATTCAGCTGTATTTAAGGTGGACTGGCGCCGTTCATGGCCTACAGACAAATAAAGGTTATTAAGACAAATAAAGGTCTGACTGCCTGGCTGTCTTGAAGGTGGACTAACTAGTTGTATTTAAAGTGGTCTGTCTGTCTTTAAGGTGGACTGACTGGCTATATTTAAGGTGGACTGACTAGTTGTATTGTAGGTGGACTAACTAGCTGTATTTAAGGTGGACTGGCGGTGTTCTTACCAGAAGGACCAGAATCATTGGGCCTTGGTAAATGTAGTCTGTATAAACCCCCGCCCTCTTTCCAAACCAGCACCTGTCAATCAACACATAACCAGATGATTGATTAGTGATGATGTCAGCATGAACCCTGTGCAGTGATTGGATGTCGTAAGTCAGAACCTGGAAGTAACTGGGTTAAGAACACGGATGGCTTGGAGCCTGTTTTTATATCGAACTCAGAAGTGACTACTGTTAAATGAAAACCTTCTCACATAAAGTGAAACCGCCACTGCACATGCTCAGTAGAGACTCGTCTGCTTGGACTGCAGGTTCTGTAATGATGGAGGTCAATGGCAGAATAAGTTTACTGTTAGATTTAATTTAGTCAGTAACCAGCAGCGAAGTGGAGGGGATAAAAAACATGGCTGCCCCCACTACAACAGGTGAGTCCTCTTCACACTCAGGTGCAGGTGAGTCCTTCCACCTGAGGAAGGTGTTTCATTATCCGATCATGTGACTTACTTCTCGTTGTCGTAGTACAGCTTCCCGAAAGCCCACGCCACGATGATGGGGAATGGAATACCTGTAAACAGATGGACAAGTGTACAAACAGTAGGGACGTAAACATTTTCACGGTACTACTACTTTTACCAGTACTGCTCATCGGTCTGGTACTTTAACAGTATTCTTATCGGTACTTTTTGATTGTTTCTTTGTTTTGATTCTGAGGAGGAAAAAGTAAACAAACTAAGACCAGAATAAAGATTACTGAATTTTCTCACATGAACTGTCTAAGAATTAAAACGTATACAGACACTAATGCTGTGTTGATGGAGGGTCAGAGCTGTGGACAGGGTCACAGGGTTTACTCATGAAATAAAACATGCTGCAGCGGTTTCATTAAACTGTCCAGCATTATGTCAGAATTAAAGCTCAGGTCAGAACACTGCTGAGAAAAACTCTTCCACTCTTCACTTTGAGTTCAACACCAATGCAGGGCTTTGACAGCATGTTTACTGTGGTTTGAACAGTCTGGTGAAGAAAACAGTGGAAGCACTTCTTCTACCACCAACACCAACAACCAGTCAGAGAAACACTGAACATGGAGGAAGACAGTTTGTCTGCAGCCTCCAAATCACTGAATCCTGAAACTGAGATCTGAGCAACAGTTCAGATGAAGCTCTGAGTTCATGAACTCAGTAACGAACTCTGACAAACAGCTGGAGGTTAACCCATGTTCATCTAGTGAGCTCTGTGTCCAGGGGCTGGTTAGTGATGAGCTCTGAGCTCAGCAGTCAGTCGTTTCTCCTGATTTCTGCTGATCGTTGGCGTTTCTGCTCCGACATGAAAACCACTTGTTCCTCTTGTGGCAACGTTCATTTTTAGCATCAGCTTTAGAGAAGTTTAATCGTAGTTTTAAACGTTTGTTTCTCCTCCATCGCTACCTGTGTGTTGCTGCACTGAGCTGCAGGTGAGTGACAGAGAGGCTCCGCCCCTCAGACACTGTTTTGATTTTAGAACGTGAAAGTCATCGTCGACACAAACACATCAGACTCATGTGTCAGTGACGAGGCAGAAGGAGCAGCACAACGACCTTGTTACTCTCTTAAGTCCCGTTAGGGTCGGAGCTTAGTGATCCTCTGGTACTGAAGCATTTCGCTCCAGGACTCCTTTAGTACTGGGGCACAGAACTCATCCCTGACAGACAGGTGGACAGACAGGTGCACAGACAGGTGGACAGACAGGTGTACTGACCCCAGCCGATGCAGATGAACATCCATTTCCTCAGTTTGTCAGTGGAATACGTGAGAACGACGGCAGTGTGCAGGTAGCAGCCTTCACCGAACATCCAGAAGAAGTTGGTCACATGGAAGTAGTTATAACCTGCAGTCACCAACCTGCACCACACCTGGAGGGGGGGGAGCAATAACACACAGTCACCAACCTGCACCACACCTGGAGGGGGAGGGGGGGATAACCTGCAGCACACCTTTACAATGCCTGGCTGGATCTTACTGCTCCATGTGACAGCAGGTATGCAGTCAGCACTGATCAGTCCTTCCTCTGTCAACTGTTCAGACTTTAGAGTCGCTCATTGTAGCTACACAGCTACACAGAGGAGTGTGTGTGTGTGTGTGTGTGTGTGTTACCTGGTTGCTCTCGGTAACAGCAGGGTTCATTGTCAACTGAACGATGAACCAGGTTGCGTTTCTCAGAATGAAGGCTGAGATCAGATTCCAGTGGATGATGTTCCTCAGACAGCGAATGCTCCTGTAACACACACACACACACACACACACACACACACACACACACACACGCACGCACACACGCACACACACGCACACACACACACACACGCACGCACACACACGCACACACACACACACACACACACACACACACATACACAGGTAACTAACCACGTTTTAACACATTTATCAGCAAGAAACTATACAGAGAATTTCCAACAGTCCTTGAACACATCGTGTGGAACGTGCTGTTCGATCAGAAGATGGATCAGATCTGACCTTAAAACCTCTTTATTCTACACACCTCGTTTAAAAATGCTCCAAAGACAAATCATCTGCATCCTATAAGGACCAGAACCTCCTTCCTCCTGGTTCTGGTCCTCCAGGACTGACTCAGCTGAGACCAACAGGGAAACATCCAGAGTTCAGGTTGAACTGCAGGCAGTGTTTCCTCAGAGAGACTGAGAGGAGAATCCAACCTACTGGATCAATGAATGAATGCAGCATCAGAACCAGAACCAGAACCAGAGGACAGAGGAGCAGGTCCAACAAGCCACGGACACACTCAGCGACTGTTTCTAGTGTTTCAGATTCAAAATGACTGAAATGGATGAAATAAAGCTGAGTGACGTTTTAGGACCGAAGCTACGAAGGATTTTAATTTGAAAGCTTCAGATCCTCCACGTCACGTCCTCGCTGGGAGGAGCTGAGACAGATGGACAAGAATACGAGACAGACAGACAGGTGGACAGACAGACAGGTGGACAGACAGACAGGTGCACAGGTGTGTTACCTGAGTCTCATGAAGAGAGTGAAGGCGAGCAGCAGAGCTCCCAGAGAGATGCAGTGACCCAGATAGTTGATGATGACGGCCACATGATAATGGACTTTACTCTTCCTCTGAAACACACCAACACAAACCTGACCAATAAGAAACTGACAGGTGAATCTGAAACTCAAAACTGATCAATAAGAAACTGACAGGTGAATCTGAAACTCAAAACTGATCAATAAGAAACTGACAGGTGAATCTGAAACTCAAAACTGATCAATAAGAAACTGACAGGTGAATCTGAAACTCAAAACTGATCAATAAGAAACTGACAGGTGAATCTGAAACTCAAAACTGATCAATAAGAAACTGACAGGTGAATCTGAAACTCAAAACTGATCAATAAGAAACTGACAGGTGAATCTGAAACTCAAAACTGATCGATAATGTTTTCACGATCGTGATGTGATAAACTGATAAAACTGAGAGTTTCTTCTCAGCTTTAATGATTAATGTGTGACATCATCAAATCATACTGATACTGATTATTGATTATTGTGGACAAACTGATCTTGTGTGTGTGTGTATGTTGCCATGGTAATGCTGCGTTCCATCTCCACATTATTTTTCAGATGAGTCTTTTTTAATCCTACAGTGGGGACGTCTGCAGTGAAGTACCAGGAGTACCAGTACTACTACCACTAACCCAGTAAAATACACCTGAATACACTGAAGTACCAGGAGTACCAGTACTACTACCACAAACCCAGTAAAATACACCTGAATACACTGAAGTACCAGGAGTACCAGTACTACTACCACTAACCCAGTAAAATACACCTGAATACACTGAAGTACCAGGAGTACCAGTACTACTACCACTAACCCAGTAAAATACACCTAAATACACTGAAGTACCAGGAGTACCAGTACTACTACTACTAACCCAGTAAAATACACCTAAATACACTGAAGTACCAGGAGTACCAGTACTACTACCACTAACCCAGTAAAATACACCTGAATACACTGAAGTACCAGGAGTACCAGTACTACTACCACTAACCCAGTAAAATACACCTAAATACACTGAAGTACCAGGAGTACCAGTACTACTACTACTAACCCAGTAAAATACACCTGAATACACTGAAGTACCAGGAGTACCAGTACTACTACCACTAACCCAGTAAAATACACCTAAATACACTGAAGTACCAGGAGTACCAGTACTACTACCACTAACCCAGTAAAATACACCTGAATACACTGAAGTACCAGGAGTACCAGTACTACTACTACTAACCCAGTAAAATACACCTGAATACACTGAAGACCAGGAGTACTGAAAAATTTCTTTACTACCACTAACCCAGTAAAAATAGCACCTGAATACACTGCATACCAGGAGTACCAAAGTACTACTACCACTAACCAGTAAAATACACCTGAATACACTAGCTACCAGGAGTACCAGTACTACTACCACTAACCCAGTAAAATACACCTAAATACACTGAAGTACCAGGAGTACCAGTACTACTACCACTAACCCAGTAAAATACACCTGAATACACTGAAGTACCAGGAGTACCAGTACTACTACCACTAACCCAGTAAAATACACCTAAATACACTGAAGTACCAGGAGTACCAGTACTACTACCACTAACCCAGTAAAATACACCTGAATACACTGAAGTACCAGGAGTACCAGTACTACTACCACTAACCCAGTAAAATACACCTGAATACACTGAAGTACCAGGAGTACCAGTACTACTACTACTAACCCAGTAAAATACACCTGAATACACTGAAGTACCAGGAGTACCAGTACTACTACCACTAACCCAGTAAAATACACCTGAATACACTGAAGTACCAAGAGTACCAGTACTACTACTACTAAACCAGTAAAATACACCTAAATACACTGAAGTACCAGGAGTACCAGTACTACTACCACTAACCCAGTAAAATACACCTGAATACACTGAAGTACCAGGAGTACCAGTACTACTACCACTAACCCAGTAAAATACACCTGAATACACTGAAGTACCAGGAGTACCAGTACTACTACTACTAACCCAGTAAAATACACCTGAATACACTGAAGTACCAGGAGTACCAGTACTACTACCACTAACCCAGTAAAATACACCTAAATACACTGAAGTACCAGGAGTACCAGTACTACTACCACTAACCCAGTAAAATACACCTGAATACACTGAAGTACCAGGAGTACCAGTACTACTACTACTAACCCAGTAAAAAACACCTGAATACACTGAAGTACCAGGAGTACCAGTACTACTACCACTAACCCAGTAAAATACACCTGAATACACTGAAGTACCAGGAGTACCAGTACTACTACTACTAACCCAGTAAAATACACCTGAATACACTGAAGTACCAGGAGTACCAGTACTACTACCACTAACCCAGTAAAATACACCTAAATACACTGAAGTACCAGGAAGTACCAGGAGTACCAGTACTACTACTACTAACCCAGTAAAATACACCTGAATACACTGAAGTACCAGGAGTACCAGTACTACTACTACTAACCCAGTAAAATACACCTGAATACACTGAAGTACCAGGAGTACCAGTACTACTACTACTAACCCAGTAAAATACACCTGAATACACTGAAGTACCAGGAGTACCAGTACTACTACTACTAACCCAGTAAAAAACACCTGAATACACTGAAGTACCAGGAGTACCAGTACTACTACCACTAACCCAGTAAAATACACCTGAATACACTGAAGTACCAGGAGTACCAGTACTACTACCACTAACCCAGTAAAATACACCTGAATACACTGAAGTACCAGGAGTACCAGTACTACTACCACTAACCCAGTAAAATACACCTGAATACACTGAAGTACCAGGAGTACCAGTACTACTACCACTAACCCAGTAAAATACACCTGAATACACTGAAGTACCAGGAGTACCAGTACTACTACCACTAACCCAGTAAAATACACCTGAATACACTGAAGTACCAGGAGTACCAGTACTACTACCACTAACCCAGTAAAATACACCTGAATACACTGAAGTACCAGGAGTACCAGTACTACTACCACTAACCCAGTAAAATACACCTGAATACACTGAAGTACCAAGAGTACCAGTACTACTACTACTAACCCAGTAAAATACACCTGAATACACAGAAGTACCAGGAGTACCAGTACTACTACCACTAACCCAGTAAAATACACCTAAATACACTGAAATACCAGGAGTACCAGTACTACTACCACTAACCCAGTAAAATACACCTAAATACACTGAAGTACCAGGAGTACCAGTACTACTACTACTAACCCAGTAAAATACACCTGAATACACTGAAGTACCAGGAGTACCAGTACTACTACCACTAACCCAGTAAAATACACCTGAATACACTGAAGTACCAGGAGTACCAGTACTACTACCACTAACCCAGTAAAATACACCTAAATACACTGAAGTACCAGGAGTACCAGTACTACTACCACTAACCCAGTAAAATACACCTGAATACACTGAAGTACCAGGAGTACCAGTACTACTACCACTAACCCAGTAAAATACACCTGAATACACTGAAGTACCAGGAGTACTGAAGGAAGTTTGTCCTCAGAAAACCAATATAACGTTCCTTTCTGTAAACACACACACACACACACACACACACAGCTCTCTAATTAACTCTGGTGCTGTGACTGGCCAGCAGCCAGCTCTCTGCCGTCCAATCAGAAGAAAGCAGGAAATAGGAGACAGATTCTCTCAGTGGGAGATGGAGAGGCACATGACACAACATATGGTCATACATGTTGATCTTTATGCCTCTATGAGGACACTGAACCCAAAAACATGAAGGTGACAACACAAGGTCCTCACAGACAGACAAACACACACACACACACACACACTGAGGTCCAGATGGTTCCTTCGTTCACACTGACATTTTGATCACTCATCCATGTTCTCACACTCATTTCTGACTGGGTTAGTTTGTGTGTGCGTCAGTGTGTGTGAAGCTGAGAGGACTAAAGCTGAACAACTAACAAACAAACACTGGATATGAATCATGCTACGACATGCTACTGACAAAGGCAGTATTAAGTACTAATGTATATGTAGTGTGTACCGTGTTCTGTAGGTACTAATGTATATGTAGTGTGTACTGTGTTCTGTAGGTACTAATGTATATGTAGTGTGTACTGTGTTCTGTAGGTACTAATGTATATGTAGTGTGTACTGTGTTCTGTAGGTACTAATGTATATGTAGTGTGTACTGTGTTCTGTAGGTACTAATGTATATGTAGTGTGTACCGTGTTCTGTAGGTACTAATGTATATGTAGTGTGTACTGTGTTCTGTAGGTACTAATGTATATGTAGTGTGTACTGTAGGTACTAATGTATATGTAGTGTGTACTGTAGGTACTAATGTATATGTAGTATGTACCGTGTTCTGTAGGTACTAATGTATATGTAGTGTGTACCGTGTTCTGTAGGTACTAATGTATATGTAGTGTGTACTGTAGGTACTAATGTATATGTAGTGTGTACTGTAGGTACTAATGTATATGTAGTGTGTACTGTGTTCTGTAGGTACTAATGTATATGTAGTGTGTACCGTGTTCTGTAGGTACTAATGTATATGTAGTGTGTACTGTAGGTACTAATGTATATGTAGTGTGTACTGTAGGTACTAATGTATATGTAGTATGTACCGTGTTCTGTAGGTACTAATGTATATGTAGTGTGTACCGTGTTCTGTAGGTACTAATGTATATGTAGTGTGTACTGTAGGTACTAATGTATATGTAGTATGTACCGTGTTCTGTAGGTACTAATGTATATGTAGTATGTACTGTGTTCTGTAGGTACTAATGTATATGTAGTGTGTACTGTAGGTACTAATGTATATGTAGTGTGTACTGTAGGTACTAATGTATATGTAGTATGTACCGTGTTCTGTAGGTACTAATGTATATGTAGTGTGTACCGTGTTCTGTAGGTACTAATGTATATGTAGTGTGTACTGTAGGTACTAATGTATATGTAGTGTGTACTGTAGGTACTAATGTATATGTAGTGTGTACTGTGTTCTGTAGGTACTAATGTATATGTAGTGTGTACTGTGTTCTGTAGGTACTAGCGTATATGTAGTGTGTACCGTGTTCTGTAGGTACTAATGTATATGTAGTATGTACTGTGTTCTGTAGGTACTAATGTATATGTAGTGTGTACTGTAGGTACTAATGTATATGTAGTGTGTACTGTAGGTACTAATGTATATGTAGTATGTACCGTGTTCTGTAGGTACTAATGTATATGTAGTGTGTACTGTAGGTACTAATGTATATGTAGTGTGTACCGTGTTCTGTAGGTACTAATGTATATGTAGTATGTACCGTGCTCTGTAGGTACTAATGTATATGTAGTGTGTACCGTGTTCTGTAGGTACTAATGTATATGTAGTGTGTACTGTAGGTACTAATGTATATGTAGTGTGTACTGTGTTCTGTAGGTACTAATGTATATGTAGTGTGTACTGTAGATACTAATGTATATGTAGTGTGTTCTGTAGGTACTAATGTATATGTAGTGTGTACTGTGTTCTGTAGGTACTAATGTATATGTAGTATGTACCGTGTTCTGTAGGTACTAATGTATATGTAGTGTGTACCGTGTTCTGTAGGTACTAATGTATATGTAGTGTGTACTGTAGGTACTAATGTATATGTAGTGTGTACTGTAGGTACTAATGTATATGTAGTATGTACCGTGTTCTGTAGGTACTAATGTATATGTAGTGTGTACCGTGTTCTGTAGGTACTAATGTATATGTAGTGTGTACTGTAGGTACTAATGTATATGTAGTGTGTACTGTAGGTACTAATGTATATGTAGTATGTACCGTGTTCTGTAGGTACTAATGTATATGTAGTGTGTACTGTAGGTACTAATGTATATGTAGTGTGTACTGTAGGTACTAATGTATATGTAGTGTGTACTGTAGGTACTAATGTATATGTAGTATGTACCGTGCTCTGTAGGTACTAATGTATATGTAGTGTGTACCGTGTTCTGTAGGTACTAATGTATATGTAGTGTGTTCTGTAGGTACTAATGTATATGTAGTGTGTACTGTGTTCTGTAGGTACTAATGTATATGTAGTGTGTACCGTGTTCTGTAGGTACTAATGTATATGTAGTGTGTTCTGCGTACCGTGTTCTGTAGCTCCATGTAGCGTGAACCCGTTAGATCATGTTATCCTGTAGTTTGCTGCAGCAGAGTGACGACTCAGAGCTGATTTCTGGTTTTAGAAAATGAACAACTGCTAACATGTAGCATCACTGAGATACAGCAGCTCTGGTTGGAGCTCATCAACCTCCACAGACGTCTTTGTCGTGGTGCCCGTTGCTCGCTAAACTGAGTGACGCCTCCTCTGGTCTCTACAGTACTAAGCAGTAAGCGGCTCCCCCTGGTGGAACAACCAGGTACTACAGCTGATCTACAAACATGAAATGTGTTTTATTAAGAAAATGGTATGGGACTAAGTCAGATCATATCAGGGCAGAAAATTTGTTCTACTTGTTAAATTAATGTGAAGAAGGTTAAATTAGACACCTGCCTGTAATAAAACAGAGTTTGACCCTCAGCATCCAGGAGTCTCTCTGGTGGTAAAACTGCAGAGTTGTGTAATGTTGACTAAACTGTGATGGAGCCGTAGATGTTGCTGCTGGACACAGTAGAGGAGATATGCTGATGACTAGTTTCCTAGTGCATACTACATTCTGCCCAGATCAGTACGTTGTGCTGGTACAGAACATGGCTAGAACACAGCCAGTGTTTGCTCTCTGAAAGCCAGAAGCAGCAGAACCTGGGAGTACTGCAGGTAGAGGGCCGTGCAGATCCATGAGAACCCTCATCCTGACGGGTTCTGGTTCCAGAACAAAGATGAAGACTGAAAGAGGAAACAGCTCAGACTTTCTGACATACTGATGGAGGCTGCAGAGCTCACTCCAACTAAAGGCCGGCACACACTACAGGGTAATCGGGCCGATTCTTGTCCCGATCTGCCCCTTACGATTAAAGCCAGCAAAGGCCTGATTGTCAGATGTTTGCAAACAACATCGGGTCCAATTTTCCTGTAGTGTGGGGTGTGTTAAGAGTGATTTTGTCCGTTCCGATCCGCTCGGAAGGTCTCGGAATGAGAGATCGTAGATAATGAACATGTTTAATATGAGCGACTATAAATCCTGTAGTTTGTGGGGGTTTCCTCCAAGAGGAGCCGAGCACGCTCAGTGTATGATGTCACGTGTACCAGATTTAAGCCAATCAAAACGCGAGCTGACTCAGCTGACTGACGGAACAGGAAGTAAAAACAAACAAATAGAGTTACTGTCGCTAAAAAAATTAATCAGATTAATCATGATGATGGATTAATCTGCACTAACGCATCAATTTTGACAACCCTAAAGAATCTCTGCCCCTCGGCTCAGAGATCTGGATGGTCTGATGGAAAAACGGCTTCAATTCTAGTAACGCGCCGCATTTTTTGGCAGTAACGGTAACAGAGTTATAATGATGGGAAGAGTAATCAATTAGATTACTGGTTACTGAAAAAAGGAACGCCGTTAGTAACGTCGTTATTTATAGTGCCGTTATTCCATCATGTTTGTTTACACTGAAGTCACGTTTGACTACATGAGATTCGGAATACTGAGCGTGAAGAACCTGATAGTCTGCTGAAGAATCGGTTTAGAATCTTATGGTGTGGTGAGCTCTGTAGTGAACACAACACTATAAGATCAGAAGTGAGAAATCTTGTGCGATCTGTCTTTTGTTATCTTCAAGTGTGTGGTCTCTAAATCTGAGAAGTTTTGAAAAATCCTGTAGTGTGTACCAGCTTTAATGCTGTTTGTTTACCACTATGTCTCCATGGAAACACACACGTGACATCATCAGTCACTAACACCAGCCTGAAATATCAAATATCTGCTGTTCCCCTTCCAGCCACCAGAGGCCACCACTGATCCAGGTAGACTCACTGATACCTGCCGAGCTCCGCCCACCAGCTTCTACCTGCCACCTGCAGTGTCATCTGTTCCTGGACACCTGGTCTGTCCCAGCAGATCAGAGAGAACCAGAACCAGCTCAGTCACTGACATGGAAGACTTCAAAACCCCACTGAAAATCAAGAATTCACAACAAACAATGACTCCACGGACAGGGAACTACTTTCACTATCTAGCTGTGGACAACAGACGGCAGCTGCTTCACACTTGGACCAGGGCTGATCAATGGAGACCAGAGTTAGTGTGGAGCTCAGACAGTGTGGAGGAGCCTGGAGAACATCAACCTCTATGGACGGAGGACCACAACTAAACCTGGCTGCTGCTCACAACTAAACTTCCAGATGGAGCTAAAGAAGATGAAGAGAAGCCTGATGGATGCTGGAGAACATTGTTTGGTCACATGAAGATCAATGAGTTGGGCTCAGAGGGAGTCCAGAACCTGACCAGGACCACCACAGTGGATCATAGTCCTGACAGTGAAGCACGGAGGTGGAGTGTGATGGTAGATAAAGGTGCTGATGACGGTTAGAGATGCTCCATGAAGGTCTGAGGAGGAACCAGAACACTGGCTGACCAGAAGGAGAAGAGGAAGATTTATCCAGAGAACAACATCAGACCAGAGCTTCTAGACCAGGACTAAGAGGAACCAGGACCTGGACAGTGAGAGTCCAGACCTGAAGCCAGCAGAGGAAGGTAGAGCAACACAACCCCTCCAGCAAAGAGCAGCTGAACCCAACAGAGAAGATGTGAGAAGATGTGAGCAGCAATGATGGACTCTGGTTTCCTCCATGCTGAGGAGGACTGAGTCTTTCATCAGGAGTAAAGGGGGACAGAGGAAGGACTGGAGGACCAAAGAACCAAAGAACCTCTCTTTAGTTCCACTGAGTTCCTGCTGTGGAGAAGAATTTAATGTAGAATCTGAACTGTTGGTTTGTGATCTGATACCAGAGACTGGCTGACTGGTACAAAATGGTTTGAGGTCAACAAACAGAAGAAGTCTCTATGATTCATTATAGATGACAGTAGCACAGAAACACATTAACACCCAGCAGATGTGTCGCACACACACACACACACACACACACACACACACACACACACACACTCAGTGAAAGTGTTTCCGTGTTCCGTGTCCGTGGGGACATACAGGCTCAACATGAACTTAAATCCACTCTCTAAAATAAAATGTCAACATCTGAGTGCTTAAATCAGTTCATCAATAAACAACCAATTAATCAATAAACAACAATCAGTTAGTCAGTACATATTAATCAGTTAACCAAATGATCAGTTTTATAGATTATTGATCTTCTAATCTATTGATTTAGCTCCTGGTTTATTTCAGTGATTCGTTGTTAATTTATTGACTGCATTGATCAGATGTATTGATCAGTGTTTGATGACTGCAGTGATCAGAAGTATTGATCAGTGTTTGATGACTGCAGTGAACAGATGTATTGATCAGCGTCTCATGACTGCAGTGATCAGATGATCAGAGTCTCACCAGGATGATGATCTCAGTGCACTGGCTGTAGTTTCCTCGAGGAGCCCAGCTGCCGTTAGAGAGGCACTCCCTGAACACCCGGTCTGGACACAGATAATCAATAATCAATTAATTAATTCAGGAACAAAATCAGAACTAGGAGTGAAAACATGAAGCACATTAAATTAGGCAGTGAAGCCTGGTTGGAGTCTGACAGTGAGATTCAGCAGGAAGGTGAAGAAACGTCCATCAGAACATCTGACCAGGATCAGCAGCAGTAGAACATCTGATCAGGATCAGCTGCAGTAGAACATCTGATCAGGATCAGCAGCAGTAGAACATCTGACCAGGATCAGCAGCAGTAGAACATCTGACCAGGATCAGCAGCAGTAGAACATCTGACCAGGATCAGCAGCAGTAGAACATCTGACCAGGATCAGCAGCATCAGAACATCTGACCAGAATCAGCTGCAGTAGAACATCTGATCAGGATCAGCTGCAGTAGAACATCTGACCAGGATCAGCAGCATCAGAACATCTGACCAGAATCAGCTGCATTAGAACATCTGACGAGGATCAGCAGCAGTAGAACATCTGACCAGGATCAGCTGCAGTAGAACATCTGACCAGGATCAGCAGCAGTAGAACATCTGACCAGGATCAGCTGCAGTAGAACATCTGACCAGGATCAGCAGCATTAGAACATCTGACCAGGATCAGCTGCAGTAGAACATCTGACCAGGATCAGCAGCAGTAGAACATCTGACCAGGATCAGCAGCATTAGAACATCTGACCAGGATCAGCAGCAGTAGAACATCTGACCAGGATCAGCAGCATTAGAACATCTGACCAGGATCAGCAGCAGTAGAACATCTGACCAGGATCAGCTGCAGTAGAACATCTGACCAGGATCAGCTGCAGTAGAACATCTGACCAGGATCAGCAGCATTAGAACATCTGACCAGGATGAGCAGCAGTAGAACATCTGACCAGGATGAGCTGCAGTACAACATCTGATCAGGATGAGCAGCAGTAGAACATCTGACCAGGATCAGCAGCATTAGAACATCTGACCAGAATCAGCAGCAGTAGAACATCTGACCAGGATCAACAGCAGTAGAACATCTGACCAGGATCAGCAGCAGTAGAACATCTGACCAGGATCAGCAGCAGTAGAACATCTGACCAGGATCAGCAGCATTAGAACATCTGACCAGGGTCAGCTGCAGTAGAACATCTGACCAGGATCAGCTGCAGTAGAACATCTGACCAGGATCAGCAGCAGTAGAACATCTGACCAGGATCAGCAGCAGTAGAACATCTAACCAGGATCAGCTGCAGTCGAACATCTGACCAGGGTCAGCAGCATTAGAACATCTAACCAGGATCAGCTGCAGTAGAACATCTGACCAGGATCAGCAGCATCAGAACATCTGACCAGGATCAGCTGCAGTAGAACATCTGACCAGGATCAGCCACAGTAGAACATCTGACCAGGATAAGCAGCATTAGAACATCTGACCGGGATCAGCGGCAGTAGAACATCTGACCAGGATCAGCAGCATCAGAACATCTGACCAGGATCAGCAGCAGTAGAACATCTGACCAGGATGAGCAGCAGTAGAACATCTGACCAGGATGAGCAGCAGTAGAACATCTGACCAGGATCAGCGGCAGTAGAACATCTGACCAGGATCAGCAGCATCAGAACATCTGACCAGGATCAGCAGCAGTAGAACATCTGACCAGGATGAGCAGCAGTAGAACATCTGACCAGGATCAGCGGCAGTAGAACATCTGACCAGGATCAGCAGCATTAGAACATCTGACCAGGATCAGCTGCAGTAGAACATCTGACCAGGATCAGCAGCATCAGAACATCTGACCAGGATGAGCAGCAGTAGAACATCTGATCAGGATGAGCAGCAGTAGAACATCTGATCAGGATCAGCAGCAGTAGAACATCTGACCAGGATGAGCAGCATTAGAACATCTGACCAGGATGAGCAGCATCAGAACATCTGACCAGGATCAGCAGCATCAGAACATCTGACCAGGATCAGCGGCAGTAGAACATCTGACCAGGATCAGCAGCATCAGAACATCTGACCAGGATCAGCGGCAGTAGAACATCTGACCAGGATAAGCAGCAGTAGAACATCTGACCAGGATCAGCAGCAGTAGAACATCTGACCAGGATCAGCAGCATCAGAACATCTGACCAGGATCAGCGGCAGTAGAACATCTGACCAGGATCAGCAGCATCAGAACATCTAACCAGGATCAGCAGCAGTAGAACATCTGACCAGGATCAGCGGCAGTAGAACATCTAACCAGGATCAGCAGCAGTAGAACATCTGACCAGGATCAGCAGCAGTAGAACATCAGACCAGGATCAGCAGCAGTAGAACATCTAACCAGGATGAGCAGCAGTAGAACATCTAACAAGGATGAGCAGCAGTAGAACATCTAACCAGGATGAGCAGCAGTAGAACATCTAACCAGGATGAGCAGCAGTAGAACATCTAACCAGGATCAGCAGCAGTAGAACATCTAACCAGGATCAGCAGCAGTAGAACATCTAACCAGGATGAGCAGCAGTAGAACATCTGATCAGGATGAGCAGCAGTAGAACATCTGACCAGGATCAGCAGCATTAGAACATCTGACCAGGATAAGCAGCAGTAGAACATCTGACCAGGATCAGCGGCAGTAGAACATCTGACCAGGATAAGCAGCAGTAGAACATCGGACCAGGATAAGCAGCAGTAGAACATCGGACCAGGATAAGCGGCAGTAGAACATCTGACCAGGATCAGCAGCAGTAGAACATCTGACCAGGATCAGCAGCATCAGAACATCTGACCAGGATCAGCAGCAGTAGAACATCTGACCAGGATCAACAGCAGTAGAACATCTGACCAGGATCAGCAGCATCAGAACATCTGATCAGGATCAGCAGCAGTAGAACATCTGACCAGGATCAGCGGCAGTAGAACATCTGACCAGGATCAGCGGCAGTAGAACATCTGACCAGGATCAGCGGCAGTAGAACATCTGACCAGGATCAGCGGCAGTAGAACATCTGACCGGGATCAGCAGCAGTAGAACATCTGACCAGGATCAGCAGCAGTAGAACATCTGACCGGGATCAGCAGCAGTAGAACATCTGACCGGGATCAGCAGCAGTAGAACATCTGACCAGGATCAGCAGCATCAGAACATCTGACCAGGATCAGCAGCATCAGAACATCTGACCAGGATCAGCAGCATCAGAACATCTGACCAGGATCAGCAGCAGCAAACACGATAGTTGTGGTTAAGTTCCCTAGAAGTCGTTCCTCAGCTGCTCTGGTCTGGACGTCCACAGCTGCCAGATGTTCGGGAGTCATAGTGTGTTTGAAACAAGCCGAGTCAGCTCTGGTTCCACACATCATTGATTACATTCTCCAATAGCATCGTTCTGACCGGTTCAACCTTCATTTAGAAACCCAAAAGATCTGGACCCAGAGCTAAACTGGAGGTAAACTGTGTGACGAGAGACCTGAGTGTAGCTGATCAGAGCAGCTTCCTGCAGCACTGATCACTGTCCTGATCAAGCAGTGACACCTGCATTAGTCCAGACATGTTCAACATAAGATCAGTCAATATCAGCAGAAACTCCCACAACATCCATCTGTTATCAGCGGACACACCGTAGCCATGGCAACACCAGAGCTGTCATCTGGTCCTCACTGATGTCACCGTCCACCTTTGTCAATAAATATGATCAGCTGACACGATCAGTACACCTGATTGATACTGACGGACAGCTGTGTTAGGGTTAACGACGCAAACAGCCAATCAGAGGCCAGAGGTTTTTCTGTGATGAAGATGATGATGAAGATGAAGACACACACACACGTTAACACGAAGATGACTCATGCTATTAAGTCAGATCGACAACTAAACCTGTAATTAAACAGGATATTTATTACCACCCACACATTAACACACACACACACAGACACACACACACACACACACACACACACACACACACACACACACACACACACACACACACACACACACACACACACACACACACACACACACACACACACACACACACACACACACAGACACAGACACACACACACAGACACACAGACACACACAGACACACACACACACACACAGACACAGACACACACACACAGACACACACACACACACACACACACACACACACACACACACACACACACACACACACACACACACACACAGACACAGACACACACAGACACAGACACACAGACACACACAGACACGGACACAGACACACACAGACACACACACACACACACAGACACACACACACACACACACACACACACACACACACAGACACACACACAGACACTGTTGCACTGAGTGGATGTGATGGAAGCAGTTGGCACAAGAAGAAGTCAGTCCTCCTCCACACTGAGGTGTCGTACGTCACTGCAACCACAAAATGCTGCCCTGTGATTGGCTGACACCTAATTGGCAGCGCCTCATTGGTTGGGGACAGAGGAGGGATGAAGATTATTGCACTATGACTGTATTTCTGCCTCCAGTCTGTTCCTTAATGTTCTGTGGGTGGAACCCTGTAGTAAAGCTCCAGTAGAACACTGACTGAATGTAGTACTAGAGGATGTACTGAGGCTCCACCAGATGTATTAAACCTGTTTTCTCTACATGATGTCAGTAAATGTAGATCAGCTGTAGTACCTGGTTGTTCCACCAGGTGGAGCCTCTTACTGTTTAATACTGTAGAGACCAGAGGAGGCGTCACTCAGACTACAGTTCATGTTGGAAGCAGAGAGCATTGTGGGAGTTTAGCTAGCAACGGGCACCATGACAAAGCCTTCTGTGGAGGTTAATGACCTCCAACCAGAGCTCATGGGTTTAAGATGAACTGGAACCAACAGAGTTCCTGAATCTCAGTAACTGACGGTCAAGAACCGACTGAGGAACAAACCAGGAGGCTGATGACTGAAAGCACAACATCTGTGCAGTGCAGTAATGACCACTGTGATCAATCTGTGTCATCGATGATTGCTCAATAATGCTCCTGATCACTGAAGAAACTAGAACTTTATTCAAAGTTAGCATCACTGGCAGTCCACCACAAAATGTGTTCTCTGTTTACGACACCTGTGTGACAACAGACCTCAACATCGAGCTGAGTTTTGATGCCAGCCAGATCTTTGGGCTCGGATCGTCCACATTTATTGTTCCAACTAAACTGCAACAAGACAAGGAAATGTTTCCTAGGTGGATTAATAAGTTTGATTGATTAGAGGTAATTTAAAAGCAATGAGCTGAGCAGGAACACCTGGACAGGTGTGGTCCTCTGTGATACCTACTGGTGGTGTTGTAGTGGATCCCGTTAAACTGCTCAGGACAAGGTCTGGAGATCAGCTCTCCTGCTGCACTGCGAGGCCAACAGGTTCCTATACCATCCACAGACAGGTCGCAGTACACACCTGAGGACAAGCAGGTGGACGGACAGAAAAAGAAGAACAAAATCACCTCTTAGCAGATGAAAGTCCTGACAGTGTTCAGACTGGGGCTGTGCAGACTGAGACCTATCAGGCATCAGGTGCCATCAGGTGTTAACAGGGTTGGTTAAGAGGACACCTGTCTAGCTCAGGTACTACAGTTCGTGTCCACTGAGGTGTTCTTAGATCCATTGACAGGTGCCCTCCACCAGGAATCCAACATAGGCTCCGCCGTCCAACAACAAACACCAGCTACACCTGGTTGGACGAACGCTTCACTCAGAGACTGTCTGCTTCTGGGTTTCAAACTGGACCAGCATGGTGGCTCGAGACGTTGTCTTTTAAAACAGTATGCTCAAACAGTCTGTCCTCATAACAGATCAACAGCAGTTAAAGTGTTTCAGGAGTTTGCAGAGGAATGAAGTTGCTCTACGAACTTAATTTGCAGTGTAGTCTCACTTTGTAAAAGAACAGCACAACATGTGGCAACGCTACCAGAACACACTGCAGGCTGCTTACAGCCAATGAATGGAAGTTCTGTGGACACAGACCAATAGGAAGGTAGAGCAGTGTTCAGGAGAAGGTTCTGGTCTCTGATCTGCAGTCTCAGATCCAGAACGAACCAAAGAGATTCCAACTGGTAAGGGTTGCTCTGTAATGACTGTGGATAGATAGAACAGCATCCAAAGAGAAGAATCATGGCAGAATCTGAACACTGGGGGGCAGCATGTTGGTCAGCTGAGGGGCTCAGTGGTACAAACCTGAGGAGTTACTGATGGTGAACGTCTGGTTTAGTAACGCCAATGTCCTCGCTGAAACAGGCAGAAACACAGAGAGGAGACAGGAATCAGCTGTTTGCATCGGTATGTCCGTCAATCAAAAGTCAAACATGGAGGCCAGAGGTTACCTGTCAGGTTGGTCGACAGCAGGATCAACGTTTCACAGGTTAACTCGGCCGGAAAGACCTGTCCACTCAGCACCACGAACACACAGACCACCTGAAACCAAACAAAAAGTTAATACTCCTTAACGTCAGGGTCACCAGCGGTCTGTTATGTCTAGTGCTGATGGAGGTAAACGTACAGGTAAACGTACAGGTAAATGTCCAGGTAAATGTAGAGGTAGAGAAAGAAACATCAACAGATAACCAGTAAACATGCAGCGTGGCATCGGTGACTGATCTCCTTCACCTGCTACACATCAACCTGTTCCCAAACTCATCGGTCCTGACAGAAGAAATGAGTCTGAAGAGGTTCCGTCTGCTTCAGGACTTCGGCTGCAGGTTTCAGCTGGTCTCTGACTCACTAGCCTCCAAGAAACTACACTTTAGGACTGGAACCAAGAAGTCCAAAACCAGGATATTAATAAATAAAACCGTCAAAACAGACATGAACACACAGAAGTGTCCACATTAATATAACCACATTAAGGTACTAATAACCTGGATATGAACACAGAGCTGTGAAGAACGTGGACACACACACACACACACACACACACACACACACACACAGACACACACACACAGAGAGAGCTCCTGCAGTGAACAACAAAGGAGGAGATGGACCTGAACGGTCAGTTAGTTTTGGTGAACAGCTGAAAACAAACCGAAAGAACTTTTAGTTTGTTGAAAAGTTCCTGGCATCAGGGCCCCGAAACGAGCAGTTCAGTTTGGAACCCAGCCGGTCAGAGATGCCCTTCAGTTTCTGATCAGTGCCAAAGAGCCTCAATCTGGGAGCACTGGGAGCACTGGGAACACTGGGAACACTGGGTGCACTGGGGACAGAGGAACACTGGGAACACTGGGTGCACTGGGAACATGGGAACACTGGGAGCACTGGGTGCACTGGGAACATGGGAACATGGAAACACTGGGAGCACTGGGAGCACTGGGAACACTGGACACACTGGGAACATGGGAACATTGGGAACACTGGGAACATGGGAGCACTGGGAGCACTGGGAGCACTGGGAGGAGGCTCTGAGCCGTTGTGTGCGATCAGTTAAAACGAGTGAAATCGAGAGCTACTAATATCCATCCACAGAGAAGCTGCCTCCTCAGTGTCACACTGTGATTGGCCAGGTGAGGTAGTAGGCGGGGTTGAAACCTGTCACTCAGCTGGTTGTTCAGGTAAACAGCTGACAGTCTGTCTGAAACCCTCACAGATCACTTTCATCTTTATTTACCCACAAAATGAGAAACCAACGTTCACCAGTCTGAGCCCTGAAAAAGTAAAACCAAGGAAATATAATGAAACAGGCTGAACCCGGACATGATGGAGAACACGGCGCTGATAAAGGAACGGGAGGCAGACGGACTCTCATCCTCAGAGGGTGAAGAGTATCAGTGAAAAATGAACACAATAATAAAAGGAAGCTCAGCCGCCTGCAGGCTGATGAATCCTTCACTCTTTATTTCTGTCTGAACTCGTTTCTGAGTCCTGCTGCTGTTCATCCAACGAGCCAGATGGTCAGCTCATCATCGAACAGACTGAACTGTTGTAGCGCAACACGACGGCACGGTGACGGACCAGAGGACACATCAGCAGAGGAAACATCTTCAGAGGAAACATCTTCAGAGGAAACATCAGCAGAGGAAACATCTTCAGAGGAAACATCTGCAGAGGAAACATCTTCAGAGGAAACATCAGCAGAGGAAACATGTTCAGAGGAAACATCAGCAGAGGAAACATCAGCAGAGGAAACATCTGCAGAGGAAACATCAGCAGAGGAAACATCAGCAGAGGAAACATCAGCAGAGGAAACATCTGCAGAGGAAACATCTTCAGAGGAAACATCAGCAGAGGAAACATCTTCAGAGGAAACATCTGCAGAGGAAACATCTTCAGAGGAAACATCAGCAGAGGAAACATGTTCAGAGGAAACATCAGCAGAGGAAACATCAGCAGAGGAAACATCTGCAGAGGAAACATCTTCAGAGGAAACATCAGCAGAGGAAACATCTGCAGAGGAAACATGTTCAGAGGAAACATGTTCAGAGGAAACATCAGCAGAGGAAACATCAGCAGAGGAAACATCTGCAGAGGAAACATCTTCAGAGGAAACATGTTCAGAGGAAACATCAGCAGAGGAAACATCAGCAGAGGAAACATCAGCAGAGGAAACATGTTCAGAGGAAACATGTTCAGAGGAAACATCAGCAGAGGAAACATCAGCAGAGGAAACATCTGCAGAGGAAACATCTTCAGAGGAAACATCTGCAGAGGAAACATCTTCAGAGGAAACATCAGCAGAGGAAACATCAGCAGAGGAAACATCTTCAGAGGAAACATCTGCAGAGGAAACATCTTCAGAGGAAACATCTTCAGAGGAAACATCTTCAGAGGAAACATCAGCAGAGGAAACATCAGCAGAGGAAACATCTTCAGAGGAAACATCTGCAGAGGAAACATCTTCAGAGGAAACATCTTCAGAGGAAACATCTGCAGAGGAAACATCTGCAGAGGAAACATCAGCAGAGGAAACATCAGCAGAGGAAACATCTTCAGAAACATGAGCAGCTGCAGGTGTCTTGTGGTGGACCGTGGCTCTCTGCACTGGTCCACTCGTTCTTCATTCACCAGTTACATCAGTAGCTGACGGGTCACCAGCCGCTCAGGCAGCGATGATGTTGTCACCTTCTGTTCATTACTCACTGATGTCGCTGATTCGTTGTGGGCTCAGCGTGACTTCACTGGGTTTGGAATTCAGCGCTCAGACGCTGGCAGGGTTCGTGTTCAAACACACCGAGTGAATGTGTCCACTGAGATTTACTGTGGTGACGCTGCAGCTAAAATTAGCAGCCGAGCGGCGACACCCAGCTCAGAGGGAGGAGCTGCATCTCCAACGGTCCTCTCAGTTTCCAGAGTCAGAAACAAACAGTTCAGTTCGACGTGCTGCTAAACGGCAGCATGTCGCCTTTATGAAACCACAGTGACATCAGCAGTCACCTGACGCTGCATGTCTCAGGTAGAAGGAACGGAGCTGCAGGGCCGTGAACCAGAACCAGAACCAGAACCAGAGGCTCAGTCAGCTGGAGGTTCAGTTCATCAAGATGAACCCTTGCTTCTCCTGCAGCGCCACCATCAGGTCAACACGCTAACATGTACAACAAAATATCATCCCTCACAGCTGCACCTCAACCACCAGGAACCACTGCACTGGTTGTGTACTGGTTGTGTATTGGTTGTGTATTGGTTGTGTATTGGTTGTGCACTGGTTGTGTACTGGTTGTGTACTGGTTGTGTACTGGTTGTGTACTGGTTGTGTACTGGTTGTATACTGGTTGTGTATTGGTTGTGTATTGGTTGTGTACTGGTTGTGTACTGGTTGTGTACTGGTTGTGTACTGGTTGTGTATTGGTTGTGTATTGGTTGTGTACTGGTTGTGTACTGGTTGTGTACTGGTTGTGTATTGGTTGTGTACTGGTTGTGTACTGGTTGTGTATTGGTTGTGTATTGGTTGTGTACTGGTTGTGTATTGGTTGTGTATTGGTTGTGTATTGGTTGTGTACTGGTTGTGTACTGGTTGTGTACTGGTTGTGTACTGGTTGTGTATTGGTTGTGTACTGGTTGTGTACTGGTTGTGTATTGGTTGTGTATTGGTTGTGTACTGGTTGTGTACTGGTTGTGTATTGGTTGTATACTGGTTGTGTACTGGTTGTATACTGGTTGTGTATTGGTTGTGTACTGGTTGTGTAATGGTTGTATACTGGTTGTGTACTGGTTGTGTACTGGTTGTATACTGGTTGTGTATTGGTTGTATACTGGTTGTGTAATTGTTGTATACTGGTTGTGTACTGGTTGTGTACTGGTTGTATACTGGTTGTGTACTGGTTGTGTACTGGTTGTATACTGGTTGCGTTCCTCTGTGTTTCCCTGACAGTGAGATCAGTCTGAAGTCCTCCTGAGAAGTCCAGCAGAAAGGACTTCAACCAGGTCTTTACCATGAAGGACTGAGAATCTGCACAGAGGTTTTGGTTTGATTTCGTCAGTGCTTCAAGATTACCTGGAGGGAACTTAACCTGAGGTTTGGAACCACCAATCAGAACTCCCCTTCCTGTCACATGACTGTAAAACCCTGTACCTGCCCGACACACCTGCTCACCTGAGTTTGAGAGTTCCACCCTCAAACTCCCACAAAATTAAAAGTTCTTAAAAGTGACTCAGAATTTGTCCTAAAATCATGAAAAATGGTTCCTGACCTGAGTCTGGTGAAGTTCTTTGGGTGGAGCTCATTTAAAGGAACCATGTTCTGATGCTTCTCTCAGGGACCTTCGGCTGCTCTTCACAGAAGCACTTCTGCAGGTTTCTGAAGGACAACCTGCAGCGCCTCAGCCTCTTGCTAAAATGTTCTTTGTGGAACTAAAAATGGTTTGTGTTGTTATTTAATGTTTACTTTCCGCGGCGTGATGAAGTCGATCAGACCAGACGTCCTCATACATTCTGCCAGTTTCAGCTCAGAGTCACTCGTCGCCATGGTGACGTGTTAGGAGATGATTTGATTGGTTTGTCAGGAGGAAAAGGCTCCACTTCCACCTCCTAAGCACCGACTCCAGGTTCTATAAACTGGAGCTCAGCAAGCACCAACTCTTTGCTGGTCCAGAGCTAAGCACCGAGTACGTCAGGGGCTGGGGGCGGGGTTATGGTGACCAACCATCAACGGTGGAAAGGGACACACAAGCGCTAATTAGTGTCCTTGTTCTCCAGGACGTCCCTGGTCCCATCACACATGTGTTGGAATGACTCCCGGGACACACGGAAGTTTACCACAAACTGTTGACCTGAAATCCGCTACAGTTGTGTCCCACCAGTAGCGTGATCACGGATGTGTCCAGGCAACAGGAGGACCTCCGCCTCACAATCAGCCTTAAGACCATCTATAGAGATAAACATAGATATTATCATCAACTTACTGCGTTTGTTTAACTGCTATGTAATGGATGCTAGTGTAGTGGTTTTATGGTGACCCAATGGCTCCAACTGGACTCCAAACAGGTTCTTAGGAGGAACCAGATTAGAACCAACTAAGAACCAGAACTAGGACCTGGTTCTTCTTGGTGGAGAAGGGGTGTCTGTGTTTTCTGTCAGTTTTTACTCATTGTAGGTTTTTTCACTGTGATATAAAATAGTTTCTCCTCAGAGGTAGTCGTGTCTGTAGATGATCCTTTAATGATCCTTCCATTGTCTCTAACTGTTCTGATCAACCTCCTACCAACATGCTGATAGGAGCCTTACAGTTTACCCAGAATGCACTTGTTAAAGTTTCCTCTGGTGGATGATCAGAAACCAGAACCACATCCAGGAACCACTGATGGTTTCTAGGACTCTATGTCAGACATTAAACTGTTCACACTATGAGACATCCCATAATACTGATGCTCTAAGGTGGTTCTGGAGGAAATGAACTAGACCAGGTGTAGTGTTCAGACTGAGACTCCTGGATGGATGTAAACTGATCTGGGTCCAGGTTCTACCAGAACTCCAGTGTGTTGTTCCTCCTACATGTCATGTGTCTATCTGCTGGACTGATGAGGTTCTGATCCATGTGGACCCCCCTCTATGGACTTCAAGGAGACCTTCATAGTCTGAAGGTAGAACTCTGATCATCCATAAAGGTACTGGAGATGAAGAACCAGCTTTCATTGTGGCGAGTCTTCAGCTGGAAGATTTGAAAGGCAGGTTTTGGTTCCTGAAGGTCTGATCAGACCAACATGTTCCTGAATCTGTTCTGCAGAAAGACAAATAAGCTGATGGAGGCTCTGCAACTCTTCAGTTTGTCCAGAATCAGAACCCCTTCATATCAGTAACTCCTCATCTCTTCCTTCAGGTTGACTCGGTGTTCGGATGTGGTCTGTAGGTGTCACTCTCAGAGAACCAGTCTATAAAAATACAGCCAGAGACAGGCTGAATCTGCTGCATCCTGATGAGCAGCAGCAGAGTCCCACAGGATCCGAGGGCAGTGAAGGCAGCACAACAGCACCTCACCAACAAACACAAACAAACAGCTTTACAGAGCCACAGTCAGCCTGCTGTTAGCTGCCGTGGAGGTCTGATCTGACCACCACCAATAAAACCCAACACCACATCAGGATGATGAGACGCCACCAGCTTCCTGTTCTGACTGGAGTCTACATCCCTAACCCTGACCTCCCCCTTCATCCAGGCTAGACCTGCTTCTTCAGACTGATCACATCTACTGTGTATCTGATGAAATGGCTTCAGTTTGTTTCCACCTGCAGCCCTCAGAGCCTTTTAGAGTCGTGAGCTCAAGTCTCATCCTTAGGAGGCCCATGTTCATCACGTCTGTGCCTCCAAAGACTCCTAGAACTTTAAGATGGAACCGATGAAACATGAAAACAGTCATGTACTCTGGTTCTTTCAAAGGTTTATTAAAGGTCCTCTGGAACTACGACTAAACCTGTCTGATATTTCACATTAAACGACTGATTCGGTTCAGTTGGATGTGCAGGTCTGGATGAAGTCGTTCTTATTCATGTCCTACTTACAGTCTAGTTCATGTGAAGGAGAAGATCTGACTGGTTTACTTCTGTCCATTAACAGACGATCAGCCTCCTACAACATGAAACTTCCTGCTGGATTTACCAGAAACAAACTCATGTTAATATTTACATACGTGGACTTTATTTTAAATGTTTAAAGTCCTTCTTCTATGAATCAAAGCTGCACTAACGACATGATTATTAATGTTCCTCGTGCGAAGCGTCGACATGGTTTTCACAGGTAATAAATTCACACGTGAATAATGAGGTCTCATCACACGTGTGAAATACTTCACGTGTTACGTGGGAATGTTCACGTGTTCAGGCGCTCAGACTTTCCTACAGACACACAAAGACTGAAAGACATGAGTCAGTCAGGTACATGATGAGTGAAGCTCCGCCCCCTCACCTGACACCTGTCATGTTTGTGTGTCCTCAGTGTGTCTGTGGAGGCGTGATGATGTGATGGTTAACACCTTCACACTGTGGACAAACAGCACAGGCTCTTATTGTGAAGGAAGACGCTGCCAACCAATCAGAGCGCAGCTGATCGATCAGACTGATCAGATTATTGATTCCTGTTACATGTAGATTCATTTTCTGTTGCTGCTGACCTCAGTTTAGAAGACGTTTCTTTTTCTAACAAGAACCTTGTTCTGTTTATCACACAGACACACAAAACAACACACCGACACACAAAACAACACACAGACACACAAAACAACACACAGACACACAAAACAACACACAGACACACAAAACAACACACAGACACACAACCTCTGGTTTATTGTGGCAATGAATTTGTTTCATAGGTTTGTTGTGATTCCGAATAAACTCTGACTTTAAAGGATCTGAGCTGCTGATGTGTTGATGACAAACATCACCTGTACACACCTGAACCTGAAGCTTCATACACACAGACACACACAGACACACACAGACACACACAGACACACACAGACACACACAGACACACACTGTGAGAGGAGGATGAGACAGAAACAAGGAGTGATGGATGATGGTCTCGATCGCCCCCTCAGGCACTGCCAGTCATTCTGCCCTCTCTCTCCTCATTCCACAGCTGAACACACACTCCAAGGTGTGTGTGTGTGTGTGTGTGTGTTTTCTATAAATAGACTGATATATGCTGCAGAAATTCCAACCTGCTCCATTCATATATCACTTCTCTATAACTCACTGTGGATGTCTCTGTGAACACACACACACACACACACACACACACTGACAAGAAGCAGGAGCTTCCAAATATGGAAGCAGGGTGGAGTCAAGGAGCAATGATGAAACCTGTTTGGAGCTCACAGCGTCTTCCAGCATCTCTCCCTGTAAACTATCATGTAGACATCAGCACATTCTAAACTGCATCCCCTCACAGTAATCAGATTACTTCTAACAGCAGAGTATTTCCTCCGATGAACAGTCAAAAACAAACTTCATAAAGGCTCCAAGGTAGAACCTCAGAGAACCAACCAGAGTCTAGCTGTGGTTCCATCAGTCTGATGGTGACCCTGGTTCTACTGAGAACCTCCTCAGGTCTGGACCTATGGACTGGGTCTATCTATGGACCAGGTCTGGACCTGTGGACTGGGTCTATCTATGGACCAGGTCTGGACCTGTGGACTGGGTCTATCTATGGACCAGGTCTGGACCTGTGGACTGGGTCTATCTATGGACCAGGTCTGGACCTGTGGACCGGGTCTATCTATGGACCAGGTCTGGACCCGTGGACTGGGTCTATCTATGGACCAGGTCTGGACCTGTGGACTGGGTCTATCTATGGACCAGGTCTGGACCTGTGGACTGGGTCTATCTATGGACCAGGTCTGGACCTGTGGACTGGGTCTATCTATGGACCAGGTCTGGACCTGTGGAGTGGGTCTATCTATGGACCAGGTCTGGACCTGTGGACTGGGTCTATCTATGGACCAGGTCTGGACCTGTGGACTGGGTCTATCTATGGACCAGGTCTGGACCTGTGGACTGGGTCTATCTATGTCTGCATCATGGCTCCACATGGAGAAGAAGTGAACAGAGGAAGTGAACAATGTGACTGTGAGACTGGACAAAGATGGAAAAGGATCCAGGAAGACCAGTGATCCACTAAGAACCAGTGAAGCCCAGTGTCAGCAGGAACCAGGAGGTCTAGAAGGAGCCATAGTAGCACTGATCAGAGCTCCTACAATGACTCCACGGACAGGGAACTACTTTCACTATCTAGCTGTGGACAACAGACGGCAGCTGCTTCACACTTGGACCAGGGCTGATCAATGGAGACCAGAGTTAGTGTGGAGCTCAGACAGTGTGGAGGAGCCTGGAGAACATCAACCTCTATGGACGGAGGACCACAACTAAACCTGGCTGCTGCTCACAACTAAACTTCCAGATGGAGCTAAAGAAGATGAAGAGAAGCCTGATGGATGCTGGAGAACATTGTTTGGTCACATGAACATCAATGAGTTGGGCTCAGATGGAGTCCAGAACCTGACCAGGACCACCACAGTGGATCATAGTCCTGACAGTGAAGCACGGAGGTGGAGTGTGATGGTGGATAAAGGTGCTGATGACGTTTAGAGATGCTCCATGAAGGTCTGAGGAGGAACCAGAACACTGGCTGAAGATGTTTCACCTTCATCCTAATGAGTTCTTCAGGTCTAACTGACCAGTGGTGAGTCCCAGGACTATATTATCATCAGAAGCTGTTAGATACAAACTGGTTCATCCTGAGGATGTAGCAGTTTGTATCTGCAGTCCAGTAGACCTTCATGTAGGAGAGAATGAACTACAGCAGAGCAGGTGCAGCTGCATGAGAAGGATCAGAGGACAGTAAAGTACATTCTGGACAGAGAAGAAAGAAGGACAGCAGCATCTGAAACAGAGAATCCTGACTCACTGACTGAAGACTGATTCATTGGTTAATGGGACTCTATGACATCACTGATCAGGACCTCATCACCTCCATCAGCCTGAGTCCTGGTTCATGACAGGTCATTAGTCAGGTGGTGTGACACAATAACACACAGGAGACAGTAGTAATACACACACACACACACACACACACATACACACACACACACACACACACACACACACACATACACACACACACACACATACACACACATACACACACACACACACACACACACACACACTAACCTGACTCAGTAGTTTTCGCTCCATCTTCTGTCTTTCATTCATCCACTGGGACACAGATCCGTCCCACGCGCTCCGGTCCGGATCAGGTCCGGCGACATGTCGGTACCGGAACAGTCCGAGCTCACAGATCCGCAGCACACGAGGACAAATTCAAGCTGAACCGAACCGAGTGTGAGCCAACAGAGCGGGACAACTGAGGGTCCCGGTTTTCACGGTTCTGTCCCGTCCTGGTCCCGTCCTGGTCCCGTCCTGGTCCCGTCCTGGTCCCGTTCAGACTGCCAGTCGATGTGAACACAGACCGACCGGAGCAGCGCGTGCTGCCGGTGAGGAGGATGCTGCAGAGCAGCAGCCAATCAGAGGAGAGGAGAGAGAGAGCCAGCGATGCACCGCAGCACGTAGTACACTGATCAATGACAGTATCGATTACTGATATGTGATCGATTGAACAGCCGCTGATCAAACAGCTGAGAGGCTGCAGGCAGAAACTGGTCAACTAAAGATCAGAACAAACTGATGAGAACAGACACTGATCAATAGCTGATCAATAACTGAGTTTAATTAAAAAATGGTGAACCTGAGTGACGTCATCAAGCTGCCGCTGTTTGTTTCCTTCAACATCAGAGTCCTGATTCAGCAAAAAACCCACTAACCAACTAACAGAGTAACCAACTAACAGAGTAACCAACTAACAAAGTAGCTAACTGACTAACTAACTAACTAACTAAATAACTAACTAACTAACTGACTAACTGACTGACTCACTGACTCACTGACTAACTAACTAACCGACTGACTAACTAACCGACTAACTAACTATTGGATTGGATTGGATGTTTCTTTGAGGAACCCAAACACAGTGAGAGGTTCTAAGTTCTCCACATGTCTTGTGCTTTGGAACATGAACACGGAGCTCCGGTCCAACATGCTGCTGTATCATACATGGGTCACACATGAATCAGAACCTAAACACCAGCTGAGTTCAGATGGACACGGGTTGGGTTGGATACACCTGAAGGGTTAAAGCTCCGTCTTGTGTGTTTCCATGGCGATGACTCCAGCAGAGGTCTGGTCATGGGAGCTGGTTTCTGTTCAGGGATCAGAGCAGATGATCTCAGTCTGACCAGGTGGACCAGGTTCTGTGTGTTTGTTAACCATGTGATCAGGTCTCTGAGCTCCTATTGGTCGATGGTGACGTCATCCTGCGAGGAGACAGAAGCAGGATCGTGTTTCTCCAAATCATCAGTAACTCCAGAAGAACAGTGAAGAGTCTGGTTCCGGTCCAACACATCCAGACTTCCTTTGTGTCAGTCGGCTTGATAAGCTGCAGTACCAGCAGAGTGAACGCACCAAACATGAAAACATGTTTATGTCATTTCTGCATCAGCAGCTGAACACATGGAGGTTTCCATGGCAACATGATGCGTCCAGTGTGTGACGCTGTAACTGATCATCCAGTGGTTTTAGTGACGTACAGACCAACAGGTTGACAGGTGGAACATTTTCCCTCAGAGAGAATCTGAGTCATCAGGAAACAAAACGCTTCGTACAGAACCTGGACCAGGTTAGCTCCACAGCATCTGTTACTATGGAGATCTAGCTCCACAGCATCTGTTACTATGGAGATCTAGCTCCACAGCATCTGTTACTATGGAGATCTAGCTCTGTTACTATGGAGATCTAGCTCCACAGCATCTGTTACTATGGAGATCTAGCTCCACAGCATCTGTTACTATGGAGATCTAGCTCCACAGCATCAGTTACTATTGAGATCTAGCTCCACAGCATCAGTTACCATGGAGGTCTAGCAGGTTAAAAGAGAACCACCTTGGTGATCCTGAAGACTCTGACATTAAGCTGACCCCTGGTCCTCTGGTTGTGGACCCCTGGTCCTCTGGTTGTGGACCCCTGGTCCTCTGGTTGTGGACCCCTGGTCCTCTGGTTGTGGACCCCCTGGTCCTCTGGTTGTGGACCCCCTGGTCCTCTGGTTGTGGACCCCTGGTCCTCTGGTTGTGGACCCCCTGGTCCTCTGGTTGTGGACCCCTGGTCCTCTGGTTGTGGACCCCCTGGTCCTCTGGTTGTGGTCACGTTCATCTGCAGTGCTTTCTTCTGCCACATGTTCTCCAGCATGTTCCTGTTTTTACAGATGAGGACCTCCCTGATGGAACGGTCCCGCTCCACGCTGGTTAGTGGGTTTGATTTGAGTGCTATTGGAACACTTTGCTCTGTTATTATGGGCTGTATTTGATCCTTCGGTTGAATCGAACTCGCAGCTCTTTTCTTGTCTTGCATTATTGATCGAGTATTTTTGGTATCATCAGGTTATTTTACTGCTGCAGCTTCTGGAGCTTCAGGTATCAGTCTGCACGTGTCAGCTGCTTCCTTCCACTATCATCAGCTTCCTGTTGTCCTTCAGTGTGGTCAGAAGGTGGCGCTATGGGCTGCTAAACTGCTAAAAACCTCAAAGAAGAAGAAGTCTTGTGTGGCTGTCAAATCATTTTGTGTCTCCTCCATCCCGATGGCTGTTTCACGTCTGTTGGTGGTCAGTGGGTTGGTCAGCTGTCTGCTCCTGGTCCTGTCGTCTGTGCTGTGGTTCTTCTGTGTCTTCTACTGGTCATTTTGCAGCTTTGTGTCATTTGCATTTCCTTTGTTGTCACTTTGTTTCTCATTGTGGTCACGCTGTGCTTCTTCTGCTCATTTACTTTGTTCTGGTTGTTTCTTGGTACATTCTGGTTATTGTTTGCAGTGTACTGTGCTTCAGTACTGACTTACTTCCCACCACAGGTTGTAGAACTGAAACCTTCACACTGCAACGGCTGCTATCCTCCGGCTGTAGACCCACATTCAGCTGCAGAGCATTCTGGGTAAACATGACTGTGTGACACATCGAGGCCTGGTGGCCAGGTCGACCTATGTGTGTGTGTGTGTGTGTGTGTGTTTGTGTGTCTAATGGTAAATGGTTCACACTTATTAAGATCAACCTACGCTTGTACAGGACACACACACACACACACACATACACACACACAGTCAGATTGTATTGTGCTGCTCCTGCAGTGTTCAGTCTGATTGTTCTGATTGTCTTTCAGCTGCAGAGAACACACACACTCTCTCTCTCTCTCTCACACACACACACACACACAGTAACACACACACACTCACATACACTAACAGAGGACACACAGAGGAATGTGTGTGACATGTTGTGTGTTTGTTGTGTCCTCTGCCGTGTTTCTGTCGTGTGTCTTTGTGTGTCTGTCAGATTAGTGTCGCCTGAAGCCATCAGAGCTCTTCCTCCTCGTCTTCATCCTCATACTCATCAGCAACTAATGCTAATGCTAATGCTACAGTCAGACTGATGTTGGAACCAATCAGGAGCCAGCAGTGCAGTCAGCTGATAGAGTTGATAGTGTTCTAATGTTCCAGTGTTCTAGTTTTCTAATGTTCCAGTGTTCCAGTGTTCTAGTTTTCTAGTTTTAGTTTTAGTTTTAGTTTTTCTAATGTTCCAGTTGTGGGCATTTCAATGGAAGGCAGCTGGACTCAGTAGAACGTCTGTGGAGACGTCTGGCCTCGTCCCAGTGGCTTCATCAGGTCCTGTCCAGACTAGACTGGGCTGGTCTGACTCTCTGGAGGGAAACCAGGTGTTTAACCTCTGTGGAGGTGTTTCAAAGACCAGTGGAGACTAACGGTGGTTGGAGCTCCAAAGGTGGGACTCAGATGGTCTCCATGATGGAACCACAGTGGTTGGAGTCGTCAGAGTCGTTAGGAGTCACATGAGGCCAATGGAGAGCAGCACTGGTCAGAGATGTTGGACTTACACTGGACCGTTACCCAACGACTCTGGTTCTTAGAGGTTAGGTTGTTGAACCTCCTGGTAGAGACCAAAGGGTGACGCTGTAAATCAGAGATAGGTGGTGTCCAGACCTCCTCCTCTGTTGAGGGATGGTTTCTCTTTCACATAGACGTCTTCCTGAACTCTTGTTTCAAACCATCTGTCCTTCAGGTCCAAAATACAGTCATGTGAAAAAATTAGGACAGCCCATTAAATATCCAGTTCTTTCTTAGGAAATATTCACATATCAATGTCTAATCTTGTTTTATTTATCTCTGGAAAAGAAAGGGATTTAATTGCAGGTTAAAAAAAACCCCAAAAATGAACCTTATTTTACTCATTAAACAAAAGATATCAGCAAAAGTGTGTATTCTAACTGAGGAAAGAGCTGGGACACCCTACCCTTTAATGCTAGTGTTAGTCCCTTTGGCTGAAAGAACTTCAGTGAGACTCTTCTTGTAGCCTTCTTCCCCACTCCCAACCCAACCGGTCGAGGCAGATGGCCGCCCTCCCTGAGCCTGGTTCTGTCGGAGGTTTTTTTTCCCCCCTTCCCTACCATGGGGGGTTTTTGGTTCCTTCCCACCGTCGCTGACTGCTGCTCATAGGGAATCCAAAAGCAACCTTGGATTGTTGGGTTTTTCTGTTTCCTGTTCTTTCTTACAATGTTAAGCGCTTTGTGACGACCTGTGTTGTAAATATGCGCTATATAAATAAAACTGAATTGAATTGAGTTGAATTGAATAGCCATCTACCAGTCTCTGACATCGGTCTGAAGAAAGTTTGCCCCACGCCTCAATGCAGAGCTCATTCTGCTGGGAGGTGTTGGAGGGTTTCTTGCAGGTACAGCCTGTTTCAAGCCACCCCACAGCGTCCAATGGGGTTAAGATCAGGGCTTTGAGTCGGCCATTCCAGGACTCTCCATGTCTGAGCTTTAAAATGTATTTTCTTCTGTTTTAATTGTTTAGTTATATTATCTCTTTCTTTAATTGATGCTAAATATCCATATGTCTAAATATGTTTTAAAAACACACAATCTTAATTTTTTCACTTGACTGTATGTACGTCGCTGTCTTCAGACGACTTTGTCTTCTCCTCTAGGTGTAGATTCACAGCTGAACCTGGACCTGAGGAGTTTGTCCTTTTGTGTTTGGCCAAACTTATTTTAGTATTTTAGTGTTTCAATACTGCAGTATTTTAGTATTTCAGTCTTGAAGTACTTCATGTGTTCTTCAGTTGAATGTTCCAGTGTCTCTGCTGCTCTCTGCTGGACACAATCTTAACTACAACAGTCTGAATCCTCAGGAGTGAAGAAAACATGAATGAATGAATGAAAGATGAAGACTTATGTCCAAAACAATGTAAAGGTTTTATATTTGAACCTCTCCAGTCTGTTGGTCGTCTTAGGAACTTATGTGGTGTGTGGCACCGTTAAACAACAGGGAACAGAGGAGCCAGTGGTTGGAGATCCATCCAGCATGGTGGAACATCTTCCTACAGCTGATGAGTCTGGAGAGGCTGGAACATGGAGGTAGATCAGATCTACAGGATGAGGAGACGACACTAGTCCAGAGTTTAACATCTGAGGAGACGTGGTGGACATGATGGATCAGGGTTTTACAGATTTGTACTTTTTCCTGGTCTCCATCATTCTGAGTCCTACTGACAGAAGACTCCTCTGAGGTCTGTCTCCATCATGGTGTTCTGGTTCCATAGAGGACTTTAGACTGCAGTGAAAGCTGAGTCCAGTTTGTTCTTACAAAAAGGTTTGAAGAACACTGAACCCGACTGTGTGCTTCAGGGTCATAAAGACAAACTGAAGGTCGACAGACTGTCAGCAGCAGAGACGACTGCTGTGACAACACATCACACACACGTCTAGTGTTACACGCTAACAGACCAACACAAACACTCAACTGTGTGTGTCTGAGTCGTGTTGTGACATCCAGAAGCCAGCGATGCAAACGGCTGCCACAACAACACAACTGGTCCAGATGTTTGAAAGAGCCCAGTTCATCAAGCTGGTTCCAGTTTGGTTTCACAGGACTCATCTGTGTAAAACTGGTTCAAAACTGGTCCAAGACAGGTCCACAACTGGACCAAAACCAGTGTGAAACTGGTCCAAACTTGTTCATGTGATTGTCCTGGTTTGTGGATCAGATTCTCAGTATGGTTCCAGAGAACTGGGACGCTGCGGTTCTGCAGAGTTTTATGTGGCTGTTCTTTAAGCCTCCATTAGACACAGCAGAACCGTGACCGGTAGTGAACAGAGCCTGAGGTCTGGGTCGGTTCCAGAGTCTGAGGACTCCCATCATGCCTCAGTCCTCACGGTGTCATATGACTTTATGTCCCTGTTTTCAGTCTGAAGGTCACTGAGGATGAAGGAACCGTGTGCGGTCCAGAAACGTGAGAACACGCTAATGGACGGATAAACGGCGCTGCCGAGGCCACTTCCTCACACTGTTACTGCTCGTCCTTAAATGTCAGCCAATCAGAGCGCTGCATCTGTCAGCTCGCTCTCAGGTTTCAGCCTGAAGGACACGAGTGTCATTGACCCATTTCGAGGACATCTGCGGTTCTGAATGTAGGTTAACACTCACACACCTGGACGATACACCTGTGAGCAGCTTAAGCTGACAGAACAAGAACACCGAATCTGCTGTGGTTGGACACAAACTACTCGGCCTGCATCTGTTTCATGAGACGTTTCAAGTCTACGACACAAACAAACCAAACCGACGGACAGGAAACACCAGAACGAGACAAGAACAGCCAACATAAATGTGAAAGGACCACAGAGGGATGTAGGGCAACAGGTGTGTGACGGAAACAACCCCCAACACTACGGAACATTGAATAGAACATGTTCCTAAAACACCCTGCAGTTAGTAGATCTCTTTACTGGAACATGACCTTGATAACATCCTGAAAACACTTTTAGAACGTTGGTTTGAGAATGTTCTCTCTCTGTTATCATGGAACGTAATCTAACAACATCCCCACAACGCCATGAGAACGTTCCAATTGGAACATGTCAGTTAGCATTTAAAATCACTGGAGCATTACCACCAACCATAAGACAGATTCAAATGGTTTCTTTAGAACATTATCAGAACTTGTAGGGAACGTTTCCTGCCCAGCCTTCAGGTGGGTCCAGTTTAAGAACATATGAAGGGTTCTTTTAAAGAACTCAGGTGAATTCTGACCTGGTTTTTATTCATAAATGTGTAAATTACCGCTACAAACCTGTTCCCTGACTTCGCTCCTGAAACATTCAAAGGATCCAGTTTCATGAGGACTTCACCTGCACAGAGAGAGCCTGTATGCTGAGACCACCCACCTGGACACACCTGAGCTTTATAAGAGACACCACACACACTGGCAGAGACAGACAGGTAAACACACCTGGATGTCTCGTCATCATCAATCCTGACCAGCTCACCTGTGATCTGTCCTCCCCAACAGGTAAGTCCTCATGGCCAAACTGTTGCTTGTAGTTGACTTTGGTGTGTTCAGGTTTGCTCAGGTGTGTTCAGGTGAATTTATGTTTGTTCAGGAGTGTCCAGGTGAATATATGCTTGTTCAAGTGTGTCCAGGTGTGTCCAGTTTTGGTCAGGTTTATCCAGGTTGGTCCAGGTGTGTTCAGGTGTGTCCAGATTTGTCCAGGTTTGTCCAGGTGTGTCCAGGTGTGTTCGGGTGTGTCCAGGTTGGTCCAGGTGTGTCCAGGTGTGTCCAGGTTGGTCCAGGGGTGTTTAAGTGTGTTCAGGTGTGTCCAGTTGTGTTCAGGTGTGTTCAGGTTTGTCCAGATTTGTCCAGGTGTGTCTAGGTTTGTTCAGGTGTGTCCAGGTTTGTCCAGGTGTGTTCAGGTGTGTCCAGGTTTGTCCAGGTGTGTCCAGGTGTGTTCAGGTGTGTCCAGGTTTGTCCAGGTGTGTCTAGGTTTGTCCAGGTGTGTCCAGATTTGTCCAGGTGTGTTCAGGTGTGTCCAGGTGTGTCCAGGTTGGTCCAGGGGTGTTTAAGTGTGTTCAGGTGTGTCCAGTTGTGTTCAGGTGTGTTCAGGTTTGTCCAGATTTGTCCAGGTGTGTCTAGGTTTGTTCAGGTGTGTCCAGGTTTGTCCAGGTGTGTTCAGGTGTGTCCAGGTTTGTCCAGGTGTGTCCAGGTGTGTCCAGGTGTGTTCAGGTGTGTCCAGGTTTGTCCAGGTGTGTTAAGGTGCTTAATATCCAGCTGATCTCTGTATTTACAGATTTAATTTAATATAAACTAATTGAACACAGTCCAGTTGGGCTTAATTCATTGACCCTACACCTGAACTGACCCGGTTTTGAACATGAACACCTGAACACACCTGTCCTACTTGTATCCGCTACAGGTGTCAAACTCCAGTTTCCATGATGCTCATCTCTCGCTGCCTGCGTCTCATCCTGAGTGACATCATCACTACATCCTGCTTACATCACCTCCTGCTGGAGTTCTTAGGCACCACCCTCTTCCTGTCGGCCAGCCTATCAGGTGTCCTGATGCTGCCAGCTTCTGGACTGCATCAACTGACCAATCAGAGCGTCCTGTCTACAGCTCAGTCTGGACTGGTACCTGTCTCACCTGCGTGCCCACTGCAGGTAGTGCTGGTCTTCGGTCTGTCCGTTGCCATAGCAGCGGTCTGTGTGGGCGGAGGCGTTCACCTGAACCCGGCTGTTACCATAGCAATGGCCCTATCCCTGAGGCTCCACCTGTGGAGAGCAACTCTGTATGTGATTGGTCAGCTACTGGGGGGCGTGGCCTCCGCAGCGCTGCTGCTGTTTCTGACTGGAGATGTGACACCTGCTCTCAACCAGGTGAGTTTAGCTCCGCCTTGGAGTCCTGGCAGCCAATCAGAAAGCAGGATTTTCTGTGAGTCACGTTTGTGTTTAGGTGTCTGCCGGGGTCTGGCTCCACCAGGCGGTCGCCATGGAAATGCTGGTGACCCTCCAGCTGGTCCTGGTTGTCATGGCGACCACCGACATCCCTCTGCCGACTGTGGTGGCTCCTCTGTTGGTCGGCCTGGCTGTCAGTCTGGGTCATCTGGTGGCTGTAAGTCCCGCCCACCACCTGTGTGTTTCAACCCTCCTGTTTGTACCTGTCCAACTACGACTAGAAGTATTACCACCACTACTACTACTACTACTACTACTACTAGAACTACTACTACTACTAGAACTAATACTACTACTAGAACTACTACCATGACTACAGCTACTACTAAAACTGCTGCTGCTGATATTACTGTTGCAGTTGTAGTTGTATTGTTATTGTGGTTGTAGTTGTTATTGTTGTTTTTAGCTGTTGTTGTTGTGTTTAGCTGTTGTTGTTGTCTCGTAGTAGTACCAGTAGTAGTACTCGTGGTAGTACCACTAGTAGTATTCGTGGTAGTACCACTAGTAGTACTCGTAGTAGTACTAGTAGTAGTACTATGAGTACCAGTAGAAGTACTCATAGTAGTACTAGGAGTAGTACTTGTGGTAGTACCAGTAGTAGCTGCGGCTGTAGTACTTGTGGTAGTACTTGTAGTAGTACCAGTAGTAGTACTCGTGGTAGTACCAGTAGTAGTACTCATGGTAGTACCAGTAGTAGCTGCGGCTGTAGTACTTGTGGTAGTACTCCTAGTAGTACCAGTAGTAGTACTCGTAGTAGTACTAGTAGTTGTACTCGTGGTAGTACCAGTAGTAGTACTCGTGGTAGTACCAGTAGTAGTACTCGTAGTAGTACCACTAGTAGTACTCGTGGTAGTACCAGTAGTAGTACTCATGGTAGTACCAGTAGTAGTACTCGTAGTAGTACCACTAGTAGTACTCATGGTAGTACCAGTAGTAGTACTCGTAGTAGTACCAGTAGTAGTACTCATGGTAGTACCAGTAGTAGTACTCGTGGTAGTACCAGTAGTAGTAATCATGGTAGTACCAGTAGTAGTACTCGTGGTAGTACCAGTAGTAGTACTCGTAGTAGTACTAGTAGTAGTACTTGTGGTAGTACCAGTAGTAGTAGTCGTACTCGTAGTAGTACTAGTAGTAGTACTCGTAGTAGTACTCGTAGTAGTACCAGTAGTAGTACTAGTAGTAGTACTAGTAGTAGTACTTGTGGTAATACCAGTAGTTGTACTCGTAGTAGTACTAGTAGTAGTACTCGTAGTAGTACTCGTAGTAGTACCAGTAGTAGTACTAGTAGTAGTAGTACTAGTAGTACTCGTGGTAGTACCAGTAGTAGTACTAGTAGTAGTAGTACTAGTAGTACTCGTGGTAGTACCAGTAGTAGTACTCGTGGTAGTACCACTAGTAGTACTCGTGGTAGTACCAGTAGTAGTACTCGTGGTAGTACCAGTAGTAGTACTCGTGGTAGTACCAGTAGTAGTACTAGTAGTAGTAGTACTAGTAGTACTCGTGGTAGTACCAGTAGTAGCTGCGGCTCCATCCAGCGTCTAACAGGTGAGTGTGACTCAGACAGCAGGAGGCTGAACTCTGAAGTCACAGCCGTGGTTCAGGAATCCCAGAGATGTCCTTGTTTGCTTTTGTACATTTGCTCTGCTGGTTCTGCAGCTGATAGAACGCTAATCAGAAAACCGATGACTCTATTGATCACACTAGAAGTAATCAGCTGCACTGATCAATAAAATGGTCATGAGTCCTGCATCATGTTTGTTTTAGCTCTCCATTAAAACCACCCGCTGACTGAAGGAGGAACATTATTGGTCCGTTTACTGCAGAAGAGTCACATGACGCCTTAGACTCCTCCTCCCTCCGCCTGGCTAACAGGTACAGGTGGTACACAGAGAAAGTCTGGATCTGATGACCCTGCTTCCTGGTTCTGGTCTCAGCTGAACCAGGACCAAAGACAGACTCCAGATGATGCAGCCCAGTGAGGGTTTCATGTCAGCAGTAGAACAGAGCTCACAGCAGCAGCTCATTGGCTTCTAATTTACACGCGTGTGTTCAATCCTGCATCATGTGACTCCGACTTTGTGTCTCAGGTGAGTTCGACAGGTTGTGGGATGAATCCAGCTCGATCCTTCGGTCCAGCCATGATCACACTGGACTTCACCGACCACTGGGTCAGAGCACACAACAACACACAACAACACACAACAACACACACACACAGTAACACATACACACACAGTAACACACACACACAGCAACACACACACACAGTAACACACACACACACAGCAACACACACACACAGCAACACACAATAACACACACACAGCAACACACAATAACACACAGTAACACACACAGTAACACACAGTAACACACACAGTAACACACACAGAGTAACACACACAGTAACACACAGTAACACACACAGTAACACACACACAGTAACACACACAGTAACACACACAGTAACACACAGTAACACACACATAGTAACACACACAGTAACACACACACACAGTAACACACACACAGTAACACACACATTAACACACACACACAGCAACACACACAGCAACACACACACAGTAACACACACAGTAACACACACACAGCAACACACACACAGTAACACACAGTAACACACACAGTAACACACAGCAACACACACATTAACACACACACACAGCAACACACACAGTATCACACACACAGTAACACACACAGTAACACACAGTAACACACACAGTAACACACACAGAGTAACACACACAGTAACACACACAGTAACACACAGTAACACACACAGTAACACACACAGTAACACACAGTAAAACACACAGTAACACACAGTAACACACACAGAGTAACACACACAGTAACACACACATAGTAACACACACAGTAACACACACAGTAACACACATAGTAACACACAGTAACACACACAGTAACACACACAGTAACACACACAGTAACACACAGTAACACACACAGTAACACACAGTAACACACACAGTAACACACACAGTAACACACACAGTAACACACACAGTAACACACAGTAACACACACAGTAACACACAGTAAAACACACAGTAACACACACAGTAACACACACAGTAACACACAGTAACACACACAGTAACACACAGTAAAACACACAGTAACACACACAGAGTAACACACACAGTAACACACACAGTAACACACACAGTAACACACACAGCAACACACACAGTAACACACAGTAAAACACACAGTAACACACACATTAACACACACACACAGTAACACACACAGTAACACACAGTAACACACACAGTAACACACACAGAGTAACACACACAGTAACACACACAGTAACACACACAGTAACACACAGTAAAACACACAGTAACACACAGTAACACACACAGTAACACACACACAGTAACACACACAGTAACACACACAGTAACACACAGTAACACACTGTAACACACACAGTAACACACACAGTAACACACACAGTAACACACACAGCAACACACACAGTAACACACAGTAACACACACAGTAACACACAGTAAAACACACAGTAACACACACATTAACACACACACACAGTAACACACACAGTAACACACACAGTAACACACACACAGTAACACACACACAGTAACACACACAGTAACACACACACAGTAACACACACAGTAACACACACAGTAACACACAGTAACACACACAGTAACACACACAGTAACACACACAGTAACACACACAGTAACACACACAGTAACACACACAGTACACACACAGTACACACACAGTAACACACACAGTAAACACACAGTAACACACAGTAACACACACAGAGTAACACACACAGTAACACACACAGTAACACACACACAGTAACACACACATTAACACACACACACAGTAACACACACAGTAACACACACAGTAACACACACACAGTAACACACACAGTAACACACAGTAACACACACACAGTAACACACACAGTAACACACACAGTAACACACACAGTAACACACACAGTAACACACAGAGTAACACACACAGTAACACACACAGTAACACACACAGTAACACACACAGTAACACACAGTAACACACAGTAAAACACACAGTAACACACACAGTAACACACACACAGTGACACACACAGTAACACACACAGTAACACACACACAGCAACACACAGTAACACACAGTAAAACACACAGTAACACACACAGTAACACACACAGTAACACACACAGTAACACACACAGTAACACACAGTAACACACACAGTAACACACAGTAAAACACAGTAACACACACAGTAACACACAGTAACACACAGTAAAACACACACAGTAACACACACAGTAACACACACAGTGACACACACAGTAACACACACAGTAACACACAGTAAAACACACAGTAACACACAGTAAAACACAGTAACACACACAGTAACACACAGTAACACACAGTACACACACAGTAACACACACAGTAACACACACAGTAACACACACAGTGTAACACACAGTAAAACACACAGTAACACACAGTAACACACACAGTAACACACACAGTAACACACACAGTAACACACAGTAACACACACAGTAACACACAGTAAAACACAGTAACACACACAGTAACACACAGTAACACACAGTAAAACACACACAGTAACACACACAGTAACACACACAGTGACACACACAGTAACACACAGTACACAGTAACACACAGTAACACACACAGTAACACACACAGTAACACACAGTAACACACAGTAAAACACACAGTAACACACAGTAAAACACACACAGTAACACACACAGTAACACACACAGTAACACACAGTAACACACACAGTAACACACAGTAAAACACACAGTAACACACACAGTAACACACACAGTAACACACAGTAACACACACAGTAACACACACAGTAACACACACAGTAACACACACAGTAACAAAGCGACACACTGACCTCTGACTTGCTGCTTCTCACCAGGTGTTCTGGGCGGGGCCTGGTTTGGGGGCGTGTCTCGCCGCTCTGCTCAACGACCTGCTGCTCCGGCCGCGATGGCGTCGCCCTGGAGACTGGTGGGCGGAGCTGAAACGGCTGCACGTGCTCAGTGAGAAGCAGCAGCAGGTGGCGCTGTCACACCTACAGTAACACACACACACACAAGAAGACACACACAGAAACACACACAGAGACAAAGACACAGACACACAATAGCACACACACATTTTATTATTATTATTAATATTAGGATATAATTCTAATTATTATTACTATTATTGTTGTTATTAGTTCTATTATTATTGTTATTATGAATGGCATTTTTATTGTTATTATTACTACTATTATTATTATTATTGTTAATATTATTATTGTTGTTTGTTGTTGTTATTATTA
Source organism: Dascyllus trimaculatus (assembly GCA_024666655.1). NCBI lineage: Eukaryota > Metazoa > Chordata > Actinopteri > Pomacentridae > Dascyllus > Dascyllus trimaculatus. The sequence goes on along the minus strand of CM045458.1, from coordinate 31,044,311 downwards.
TTGGTATTATTGTTATTATCAATTTTATTATTATTATTCTAATTGTTATTATTCTTGTTATTATTGTTGTTGTTTTTTGTTTCTCTGTATTTTTCTTTCTGTTATTTGTAAACGTGTGTGTTGTTGTGAGTAAAGCCACTGGTTGCTGGTCGTCGTGTTGTCTCTTGGTTCTGCTGCTGTTCTCCTGGGTTCTAACCCTGACATCTGCTGGTTCTTGATAAACGTCTGTGTGATCATCTGTTCAGGGCTCAGTCCTCCAGAACCAAAGCTAACAGCTGTGGACTGTGAGGACAGACAGAACAGAGCCATCAGATCAGGATGGACGGACCAGCAGAGACACAGTTTAACTACTGGACCTTCAAAATGGAAGAAAGATGGTGCGGTCATGGCCCCAACAGGACCAGTCCATCACGTCAACAACAACAACAACAACATGTAAACATATAAAACTACTGAGCTAGTATCCGACTACACTGATAATCCACTCATCACTGTGACTAATTTTATGTATGAACAGTTTAAACTCAGTGACTCCAGATTCTCCAGTGTGAGTTCTTCTGGTTTCTCTCCTCCTCTGTGACAGTAAACTGGATGTCTGTGGGCTGAACCAGACAAACAGAGACAAACAGCTGATTGGTTCTTCCAGAAGGTTCTTACAGAGTCGCAGCTCTAGTTTCCTTCAGCAGCAGCTGATGAGCTGCTTCCAGAATGAACAGTTAAAGCTGCTAAAGCTGGAGACACCAAAACCGTTGTTCTCCTCTACTGGATGGTTTCACTGGTTCCAGCAACACAGCGTCCTTTTTCAGCTCACGTGTCTCTGTCGGCTTTCTACTGACTGGTTCATGAGTTCTGAACTTTGTATAGTTCGTACAGTCGTTCTGGTGTTATCTGAGCACTAACATAGACGTCAGTGGTGGGTAGAATGCCCAGTGTTCTGTCTGGCAGGACTTTAGTAACAGGATAAGCATGAGTCCCTGAACGCACCACAGATAAACAGACGTCAGCTTCACTTCCTGTTCACAGGAAACAGCAGCTCAGTGGTTAAACTGAACTAACCCGCTGTCAATCATCTGTCAGCAGACAGACACACACACACACACACACACACACACACACACACACACACACACACGCTCGGTGTAATCGGAGGGTTTATAACTGAAGCTGTTTCAGCCTCACAGTCAGTCAGAGAGGTGAAGACGGACAGCTGAGATGTGTGTGTTCAGGTGTGTGTTCAGGTGTGTGTTCAGGTGTGTGCTGCTGTGTGTGTCTATGAGTGTGTGTCTAAACCTGCTGGATGAAGCCGTGACGTTCGAAGGACCAGCAGGAAGTCTGTTTGGGTTTTCCATCGACTTCCACACCATCAACAACAAGTGAGTTAACTAAAATAAACTGATTTAACTAACCCGTGATCTAACACACTCTGTAAATGACTTAACTAAACTAGCCACCTTCTCTAACCTATCATCTACCAACTTGAACAAATGAAGTAACTGAAATAACCAACTTCACTAACCCGTCATCTGAAACCACCAACAAGTTAATTAACTGAAGTAACCAACTTAACTAACCTATCATCGACAACTATAACAAATGAGGTAACTGAAGTAACCAGTCTGACTAACCCTTATTTAACACCACTAATGGCTGAGTTAATTAAAGTAACCAACCTAACTAACCCATCACTTAACACCTTCAGCAAGTTAACAGAAGTAGTCAACCTCACTCACATATCATGACGTTAACTGAGCTAAGTGACTTCACTAACCCGTCGTTTAACACCTGCAGTGGGTGAGTTAAGGGGACTAACCTGGTTAAGCTGGTTTAAGTTAAGCTGAAGAGAATGTTCCCTTATTCTCTTCTGTGGTCCTGCAGGTCCTTTGTTGTTGTTGGAGCGCCGAAAGCCAACACCAGCCAATCAGGAGTGACAGAGGGAGGGGGCGTGTTCCTCTGCCCCTGGTCACCTGGAGGCGGGGCCTGTGACATCATCGACTTTGACCTGATAGGTGAGTGTCGGATTTCTCTGTTCACAAGAAAGACCAGGTTGAAGGAAACACGCCGTCGCCTCTGATGCTGCAGGTGTGAACTTAGTGATCGACGGTATTGTACCTGTCTCACCTGTCATGCCTGTCATACCTGTCATGCCTGTTCTACCCGTCATGTCTGTCTCACCGGTTGTGTCTGTTGTACACGTTGCAGGTGATGAGGTCCACAGCCGCTCAGCTCTGGTGTTCCACGCCTATAAGAGCGGTCAGTGGTTCGGAGCGTCGGTTCGGTCGGTCAGCAGCTCACACTTACTGGTGAGAACTCTTTAACATTGGCGCTCCCTGCAGGCTGAACACCTTGTTACATGACATCACTCACTATGACGCTGCCTACCTGTCAGGCGTGTGCGCCGCTCTTCCATTGGAACGTTCAGAGCACAGGGGCGGAGTCAGGGAAGACACCTGTGGGGAACTGCCTCCTATTGGACCACCAAACTGGAAGCTCCACCCCCTTCTCCCCGTGCAGAGGAAGCATGATGGAGGACGACTACAAATGGATGAACAACAGTAAGACAGACTAACAGTCAGAGAGACAGACAGACAGACAGGTGGGAGGACAGACAGGTAGAAGGCAGACAGACAGACAGGTGGGAGGACAGACAGGTAGAAGGCAGACAGACAGACAGACAGATAGACAGACTGCTTTCTGTTTCAGAGTCTCTGTCTTTGTTGTCTAGGAAACGACCAGCGCTACTGTGAGGTGGGCTTCAGTGCTGACATCACCAAGGTAAGCAGGTGGGGGTGGAGTCACTCCTGTGTGTGTGACATCACCGTGTACCCGATGATGTAGCAGCGTCTCTGCGTGTTGCAGGACGGTCGCCTTGTCCTCGGAGCTCCAGGAAGCTTCTACTTCCAAGGTGAGTGGACACACCTGCAGGTGTGTGCTGACATCATTGCTGACATCAGATGATCACTGTGCTGATTTCAGGTCAGGTGATCACAGTGGGGGTGAGTGACATCATCAGCAGTGGGCGGAGTAACGATCTGATCCAGCATGTGACAGGCATGAGCCAATCAGATGAGGGGAGAGATTATGACCTTTACCGTGGTGAGTATTCTGAGTAGTACACCTGAAACGAGCCTCACCTGAGCTTATAGAACAGTGTTACTACATTTCCCAGGATTCAGTGCTTGGAGCTGCGTTTAAGTTGTTTCAGAAATGAGTCCAAACGGTGCTGACGAGCTGCGGTTCCTCAACACGTCAGCACCGAAGAGCAGAGTCCGATAAAGCTGAATGTTCTGTTGTGTCAGGTTACTCGGTGGCTGCTGGTCTGCTGACGGGAGACTCTACTCCAGGTCAGGAAGATAACTCCATTAAACCGACTGAAGAACCGACAGCTGATCAATAACCAGTCATCAATAATCAGTGTCTGTGTTTCAGATTATCTGGTGGGCGTTCCAAACGACAGGAACACAGCAGGAACAGTAAGATGTGGTTCTCTACAGCCAGTTTCCGGTCCTGGGTTCTGCTGGTCTCTGTGGTTCTGGCTTCTACTGTCCTGCTGTTGTTCTGTGTTCCAGGTGAAGATCTACGAAGGCAGAAGCAGCGGATCTCTGAGAGTTCATCACACCTTCCTGGGAGCTCAGGTGGAACCTCAGACTGTTACTGGAGAGTTGTGTGTCTGTCTCCTGTTAATGTGGAGTTGTGTCTTTCTCCTGTAGGTGGCGTCCTACTTTGGACACAGTGTTGCTGTGGCTGATGTGAACGGGGACGGGTGAGAACGTTTGCTGTCAGACATCAGAGCTGTTCTGTGGTTCTGGTTCTGGTCTAAATGTGGACCCTTGTGTGTGTCTGTGTCCAGTCTGGAGGACGTTCTGGTCGGAGCTCCTCTCTTCATGGACAGAGTGATGGAGACGCTGCAGGAGAGAGGACAGGTCCGACCCAGTCTCAGCTAGACTTAACCAGCCTTAACTAGCCTCCACCTGTGTGAATCAATCTCAGCAAGCCTGAACCCACCTCAACCAATCTCACCTAGTCTCAGCTAGACTCGACTAGTCTTAACGAGTCCTAACTAGTGTAAATCTGCCTGAATTAGTCTTAACTAGTCTTAACGAGTCCTAACTAGAGTAAATCAGCTTTGGTAACCTTTTCTAACTTCTTCTTTCTACTCTCAGTATTTTGAATTTGACCACTTTGATGAAGCAAGTATCAGATGTTTGTTACTGTTACCGTTTCCATGGTAACTGGTTTTATCTTTAAGGTCTCCATGGTAACTGGTGTTTTTGTCCAGGTGGTTTTGTACCTGCAGAGAAGACACGCCTCCTTCCCACCACAGCCAGACCAATCACTGATTGGCCCCTCCCTGTATGGGCGTTTTGGCTCTGCCCTCGTTGCGTTGGGTGATCTGGATATGGATGGTTACCAAGGTAACCAATCAAATGCTACCTTTTAAGGGACATCCTTCAAGCTTCAGCTTGTGATCTGAGCTAGCAGTTAGCAGTTAGCAGGACCAACATCAGCAGATGATGTAATTTAGCCACAGCAAATAAACCGCTCCCAGCATGCCTTGTAGCACAGCTACACCTGTTAGCCGCAGCTACACCTGTTAGCAACAGCTAGCACGATTCTTAAACTGTGGCTCTCTGCAGACGTGGCTGTTGGGGCTCCCTGGTCTGGGACCGGTGGGCGGGGCCAGGTGTTCATCTACCTGGGCAACAGTAATGGTCTGTCAGCCACGCCCTCTCAGGTGCTTGACAGTCCGTTGTCAGGCAGCAAGACAGCATTTGGTTTTGCCTTGAGATCGGGGTCTGACATCGATGAGAACGGATACCCAGGTAACTTCAGGAGTTATTGATTATTGCAGATCAGGAAGGAATGATCAATAACAGGCTGAGCTCTTGTGTGCAGATCTGCTGGTTGGGGCCTGGGCTGCAGACCGAGCTTTCCTCTACAGGTGAGACCTCATCAAAGAAAACCTCAGTGGGTAAATCATGTTGACCAGTTTCTGATCACGTGTATGGATCAGCTCAGCCACCTTTTATTTCGTGACATAACAGAACCAGTGTGACTCTGTTTCCGGTCAGTCTAGTGACTTTTCGGTTAAATGTTTGTGAGTTCAGGTCGCAGGCGGTGATCCGGTCCAGAGTTTCCGTCTCTCTGCTGCCCGACTTCCTGAATCCAGACGTCAAACTGTGTCATCGAGAAAACACACCTGTGTCCTGGTAACTACCTACCTGTCCCTGTTAGAGCAGCCTGTGACCTCAAACAGTTGACTTACCGATTAACTAAACGAACTCTTAGCAGCTTTAGTCTAGTTTTTCTTCACTGTGGTTCATTTTTCAATCTAAAGTCCTGCAGAAACCAGAACAACATGAGGAAGGAGGGACAATCAGAGACGTCTTCTGTCAGCAGAACTTAGTTAGAAAATCATTTCCAAAAGGTCCAGTAGATTCTTTCTGTCCATCTAGCTTGATAAAAATCTGTTCATTCATGACTTTCCATCACAAATAAATGGATTTTTGCAGATTAGACAACATGTGGGAGTCATGAAAGAGAACAACAATCTTAATTTTTTCTCCAAAAAACATTTAAAAAACCTGTATTCAACAAGTCCAACAGGTCTCCAAGTGTCCACAGATGTTACCAGCACAGGACAAGTAATACGTCCATCCTGTAGATCTTTAAATACACTATTACAGCCTCAGAGCAGCTTCTATGATCCCGGACGAGCCCCCAAGAAATGCTGCAATTTTTCAAATGAAGCTTGTAGAATAAAAGATGAAACGTCACATTTTAAGCATAGATTTGTTTATTTTTCCTGAGTGTCACATTTGAGTACTTCAACCGTCTAAAAGTTAAGAAAGAGATGGTCCTGGTGGAAATGGTTTTTAAAATCCTGGGGTGAATTTGGAGGTTCAAAGGATTGAAAAGCAAACTAAAACACAAACACCTAGTACTTGACTAATTACTGAAAATCAGATATTACCTTGTTTAATTTTAAAGCAGCTGAGCGGTTCCTGTGGAGGTTGTTAAAGGGCACTTAGAGGTTCCATATTTTCTGGAGGGAGTTTTAAGGTTCAAGGTTCCAGGGTTCTTTGTGTGGTTCTAAGCTGCGTTAGAACTTCCACTTGAAGTCAGCTGCATGGTGGTGAAAATTACAATAAATGTTCCTTAAATCTCACATTCAGCGCAGATGTTCTGTGTCTCCTCAGTTTTGTTATCCGGATGTGCGTCCATGTGTCTGGTCACAGAATTCCTCAGAACACAGGTAATGTCCTCAGAACACAGGTAAAGTCCTCAGAACACAGGTAAAGTCCTCAGAACACAGGTAAAGTCCTCAGAACACAGGTAAAGTCCTCAGAACACAGGTAATGTCCTCAGAACACAGGTAATGTCCTCAGAACACAGGTAATGTCCTCAGAACACAGGTAATGTCCTCAGGTGAATGTGTCTTCCTTATTGTCTGTTAAATAACATTTTATTATTGTTGTTGTCATTTCTCCATCACCCTGCTGATTGGCTGAGGCAGCACTGTGGGCGGAGCTACAGTTGGACAGGATGAAGCAGCCAATGGCGCGACGGACCTTGCTGCTGTCGACCAATCAGCCACAGGAGATGATGAAGCTGACGGTTCAGAGGGAAGTGGGCGTGGCCTGCATCAACCGAACGGCGTACCTGAGGGTGAGTGACAGAACAAAAAACCCACGAAGAAGAAAAACAGGTGAACAACAGCTACACCTGTGTGTGTGTGTGTGCAGTCTGAAGAGGAAGTTCAGGATAAGTTGAGTCCGATCTTCATCTCTGTGAACATCAGCCTCCTCAACACAAACCAGCATGCGCTGCTGCACGGCCAGACACATGCAGCCACACAGGTGAATTTAACACACACACACACACACACACACGTTTGTACTGATAAAAAATTTGTGTTTTCACTCTAACCTTTCAAACTGGTCCTCACAGAGATGGACATACATGATGCACATAAACCTAAACAAGCAGTGTGTGTGTGTGTGTGTGTGTGTGTGTGTGTGTGTGTGTGTGTGTAGACCAGGATCATTCTGGATTGTGGCGACGACAACATTTGTGTTCCCGACTTGAAGCTGAGCGCTGAGCCGTGAGTCAATAAACTTTATTTACACAGACAAATAAGACAGAAGCACTGATGTGTGTGTGTGTGTGTGTGTGTGTGTGTGTGTGTGTGTGTGTCAGTGTGTCAGACAGTGTGTTGGTCGGTGGGGATCAGTCAGTGTTGTTGTCGGTGTCGGCGGTGAATAATGGTGAGGGAGCGTACGAGACCGAGCTGGTGGTTCAGCTTCCCGAACACACACACTTCCAGAGCAGTCAGGTGACACACACACACACACACACACACACACACACACACACACACACAACACAGATTCAAACATGATACTGAACCTCCTTAAACCTCATTCTGCCTCCGTTGACATCCTTTAGTGTTTACGTTGTTGTGTGTCTGCAGGGTGTAAACAGGCCGGTGTGTGTCCAGAAGAAGAACAACCGGACCGTCCTGGTGACCTGTGACCTTGGTAACCCCATGAGACCAGAAAACTCAGTGAGTGTGTGTGTGTTACCATGGAAACACTCCTGTACATGTGACCATCAAACTGAAGCAGGAAGCAGGTTCAGCATATCCAGACTTTGTTTGCTAGTCGGCTCAACAGAACCTAAACAGCTTGTCCTGCTGTAGCGGCTTCATTAGTGGTTTTAGTGGCGTCCAGATCAACAGGCTTACAGATAAAACCCCTCAGAGAATCATCAGGAAACCATCTGGTTAAATCTAAACTCTGAACAGAATCTGGACCAGATTAGCTCCACAGCATCAGTTACCATGGTGATCCAGCTGTGCAGCATCAGTTACTATGGTGATCCAGCAGTCTAAAATAGAGCCACTGAAAACTCTGACTTCAGTCTCAGAAAACCTGCTGACACATGAAGTGTGTGCGAATTATTTACGGTTTGTGTCTCAGCTGTAAACACTGTGATACCCATGAGCCTCAGCTACTGTTGCCATGGAGAAGAGGGGAAGCAGATGTTTGACGGAGTCTGAAACCTGTCGCCATGGTAACTGGGAGGATCATAGCTGGTCCAGATCAGATCCAGTTTCTGCAGAGCAAAACCTCTGGCACTGTGCAGCTCTGTGATTGGCTGCTTGGTGGTGAAATGTACCCTGGGAGCCGTAGTTGGCTCCTGTCCACACGCTCCCTGCAGGTCTGACGTGAACACAGATGATCAGGTGTTTGTCTGGTTTGACCTGATCTGAGCACATGTGACTGACGTGTTTCATCCCTGTGCAGCTGCAGACTCGCCTCCTGTTCAGTGCCGCTCACCTGGAGGAGGTGGAGAGTCACATCACCTTCATCCTCATAGTCTGCAGGTAACCATCACGTCTGTAGTTTGACTGGAGTCTGTTGGTGTTTCCTGCTAACATGATGCCTGTCTGTGTCTCAGTAAGAACTCAGTGAGCGCGTGCAGTAACCAGGTGAGCGTGAAGGTCCAGGTGAGAGCCGAGGCGACGCTGGAGATCAGAGGGTAAAAACAACACCTCGCCTCTTATTTCAGCTTCAGAGTTGATTGACAGACTGAGCACTGAGGCGTCTGTCTGCAGAGGCTCCGCCCCTCCAGATGTGGTCCTGCCCCTCCCTGACTGGAAGCCTGCAGTGCATCCTGGGAGTCTGGAGGAAGTAGGTCCGCTGGTGGAGCATGTTTACGAGGTGAGACCAGTGAACATGCAGACGGGGCTCTGCTTGTTTTCATCAGTAGTGGTGTTGGTGGACCAGCAGAGGTGGTCTGCATGTGGTCCTCAGGAATGTTCAGGAAGACCAGGAGGTCGGTTCTGGTTCTCCTGAAGTCTGGGACCAGGTCTTTGGCTTTTCTGTGTTTAGTGTCAGATTGTTTGCTGAGACAGTTTCTGGACCTCATCTCTAAAACATGAGTCCGACCACTGAACTTAGTAAAGGAGGTGGAGGAATGGACAGGTGTACAGTCACAGGTGTACAGTCACAGGTGTACAGTCACAGGTGTACAGTCACAGGTGTACAATCACATGTGGACAGTCACATGTGGACAGTCACAGGTGTACAGTCACAGGTAGAGAGTCACAGGTGTACAATCACAGGTGTACAGTCACAGGTAGAGAGTCACAGGTGTACAGTCACATGTGTACAGTCACATGTGGACAGTCACAGGTGTACAGTCACATGTGGACAGTCACAGGTGTACAGTCACAGGTGTACAATCACAGGTGTACAGTCACAGGTGTACAGTCACAGGTGTACAGTCACAGGTAGAGAGTCACAGGTGTACAGTCACAGGTGTACAGTCACAGGTGTACAATCACAGGTGTACAGTCACAGGTAGAGAGTCACAGGTGTACAATCACAGGTGTACAGTCACAGGTAGAGAGTCACAGGCGTACAGTCACAGGTGTACAGTCACAGGTGTACAGTCACATGTGGACAGTCACAGGTGTACAGTCACATGTGTACAGTCACAGGTGTACAGTCACATGTGGACAGTCACAGGTGTACAGTCACATGTGGACAGTCACAGGTGTACAGTCACAGGTGTACAATCACAGGTGTACAGTCACAGGTGTACAGTCACAGGTGTACAGTCACAGGTAGAGAGTCACAGGTGTACAGTCACAGGTGTACAGTCACAGGTGTACAATCACAGGTGTACAGTCACAGGTAGAGAGTCACAGGTGTACAATCACAGGTGTACAGTCACAGGTAGAGAGTCACAGGCGTACAGTCACAGGTGTACAGTCACAGGTGTACAGTCACATGTGGACAGTCACAGGTGGACAGTCACATGTGTACAGTCACAGGTGTATAGAGAACATAGTAATGGGCTTCAGCCTTGTGTTAAACAGGTGCTGAGTGAGATGGTGGAGGACAGGTGAGCATGGAGTCTGACAGGTAGTAAAAACATGTTTAATCCAGGTGCAGCTGAGTGTGGAAGCTCAGGTGAGACCGTTTGCTTATCAGAATGTCTGTTAGAACAGTTTGATGGATGATTTGATGATACTGATTGTTGTTCTGCAGCTCCGGAATCAGGGACCGAGTTCGGTCAACGCCCGGCTGATGGTGGACTTCCCTTCCAAATGGCGACATCACTTCCTGCTCTATGTCTTTGCCAAAGCCTCAGAAGAATCACTGAGTTGCTGGACCCTGAATGCATCGCAGATAGACCCATTCAAGGTCAGCAACCTGTCTGTCTGTCTGTCTGTCCTTCAGTTCAGTTTAAGTTTATTCATATAGGTACGGTTCATAACGAACATCACCACAAAGTAGGTACAGACCTCATGGATTTTAAAAAGAGAAAACCCAACAATCCAAAGGTGCCTTTTGATTCCCTCTGAACAGCAGTCTGTGATGGTGGGAAGGAACCAAAAGACCCCCTTTAGAACCAGAACCAGGCTCAGGGAAGGCAGACATCTGCCTCGACCAGTTGGGTTGGGAGTGGAGATGAGGGGGGAGGAGATGGGAGGACAGCAGGAGGAGAGGCCAGCAGCTGTAGATCAGAGAACAAACACAGAGTCAGTGAAATATAATGGAGATATATGACAGGATAGAGAGGAGAGGAGCCCAGTGCATCATGGGAATCTACAGCAGTCTAAAAGTTTATGCAGTGCTTCCTCATAATGTTTCCTAGGGGGAAATGTTATAAGATGCTGTGATCCGCTGGATCAAATGCAGCACTGAGATCCAGTGGGACCAGTATAGAAACCAGTCCCGTGTGTCTCTGTCTGTCTGCAGCTGCTCAGTAACTCCTCCAGTGCGGCTGCAGTTTCTCCGTTGGTCCAGCAGGAGGAGACAGACTCACACAGACAAACTGTCCATGTGGTAAAACTTGATTCACTGCAGTTGCACGCATGTGTTACCCGATCAATACCAGATCAATATCACTAATCAAGCATTTATACGTGTGTATGTAGAACTGCAGCAGCAGCAGCGTGAAGTGCATCAGGTTTGTGTGTGATGTCATGGCGTTGGGGCGGGGCTTCAGTGCCGTCATTAGAATCTCAGCACGTCTATGGACACACACACTCTCACAGGTATTGACACACACACACACACACACACACACACACACACACAGGTAATAACACACATTCACACAGGTGAGGGTGATGATGTCATCATGTTTCCTCTTGTAGACTCCATACTTGAACTATGAGCTTGTTTCCTCTGCCTCCTATGATGTCATCAACACATCATCAAAAGTGCAACCACTGCTGCTGTCGAGTGGACACGCACAGGTAACAACACGCACAGGTAACAACATGCACAGGTAACAACATGCACAGGTAACAACATGCACAGGTAACAACATGCACAGGTAACAACACGCACAGGTAACAACACGCACAGGTAACAACATGCACAGGTAACAACACGCACAGGTAACAACACGCACAGGTAACAACACGCACAGGTAACAACACGCACAGGTAACAACATGCACAGGTAACAACACGCACAGGTAACAACACGCACAGGTAACAACACGCACAGGTAACAACACGCACAGGTAACAACATGCACAGGTAACAACACGCACAGGTAACAACACGCACAGGTAACAACACGCACAGGTAACAACACACACAGGTAACAACACGCACAGGTAACAACACGCACAGGTAACAACACACACAAGTAACAACACACACAAGTAACAGCACACACAGGTAACAACACACACAGGTAACAACACACACAGATAACAACACACACAGGTAACAACACACACAAGTAACAACACGCACAGATAACAACACACACAGGTAACAACACACACAGGTAACAACACGCACAGGTAACAACACACACAAGTAACAACACACACAAGTAACAACACACACAAGTAACAACACACACAAGTAACAACACGCACAGGTAACAACATGCACAGGTAACAACACACACAGGTAACAACACGCACAGGTAACAACACACACAAGTAACAACACACACAAGTAACAACACACACAAGTAACAACACGCACAGGTAACAACATGCACAGGTAACAACACACACAAGTAACAACACACACAAGTAACAACACACACAAGTAACAGCACACACAGGTAACAACACACACAGGTAACAACACACACAGATAACAACACACACAGGTAACAACACACACAAGTAACAACACGCACAGATAACAACACACACAGGTAACAACACACACAGGTAACAACATGCACAGGTAACAACACACACAAGTAACAACACACACAAGTAACAACACACACAAGTAACAACACGCACAGGTAACAACATGCACAGGTAACAACACACACAGATAACAACACACACAGATAACAACACACACAGGTAACAACACACACAGGTAACAACACACACAGGTAACAACACGCACAGGTAACAACACACACAGGTAACAACACACACAGGTAACAACACACACAGGTAACAACACACACAGGTAACAACACACACAGGTAACAACACACACAGGTAATAACGTGTGTGTGTGTGTGTGTGTGTGTGTGTGTGTGTACAGACTCAGCTCAGCATCATGTGGCGTCCCCCTGATGGACAGAAAGACATTCCTATTGGCTACATCATCCTGTCAATCATCTCTGGACTCCTCCTCCTCTCCCTGCTCTGTTTCATCTTCTGGAAGGTATCAATCAGTCAATCAATCAGTTAGTCAATCAATCACTTAATCAATCCAGGTGACCAGACTCTCACACATTGATCGACTCCATGTTTCTAATGAATTGATTAGTTTTATATGAAAAACAAAAAGCAGCAGTTTGATCACAGAAGCTGATTGTGTGAAACCGATCAGCTGATTGTGTGAAACCGATCAGCTGATTGTGTGAAACCGATCAGCTGATTGTGTGAAACCGACCAGCTGATTGTGTGAAACTGATCAACTGATTGTCTGCGATCAATCACCTGATCAGAGGCGGTGACATAAAGCCATTATGATGCTAAGAATATGAGCTATCGAAGAGAGATGCTAAGTCGACAGATGTTTGAATGTAGTTTGGCGTCTCTTCCTGGAGCTGGTCCGTCCCTCTGAGGATCGCTGACCCCCGTCCAGTTTTCTAACTTCAACAATCGATTGTTTTTCCCAAACATCACCGCCTAACAGCGACCAGCAGCTCCCACCAAACTCCATTTAAAACGCTTCTAATTTAAGGGCTCTCTGCACATCGACGAGCCATGACACTTTACTGTGTGTGTGTGTGTGTGTGTGTGTGTGTGTGTGTAGCTGGGTTTCTTCAGGCGGACTCGTCCCCCCACCGCTGATGATGATGATGATGATGATGATGATGATGATGAGCAGCGACTGGCTGAGGAGTAACACGCAGAGTCGCGTGACGAGTGTTTTCCTAACAGATCTGGTGTCTGAGTTCACTCTGCTCTCTGATTATTAAACTCTGCACTGCAACACACTGATGATGAGTTTCACTGAACAGAAAAGATCAACAACATTAAACAAACAAACAAACAAACTAAATGAACAAAATTAATTCAACTCAGTTCAGTTTTATTTATTTAACATACGTCACTGTGAAGACGTCAACAACCCACAGGTTACCCAGAAAACTAAATAAGCATGACAAACAAAACAAAAACAACAACACACAAAGAAAAAACAAGTAAACAAACAAAAGGTAAACAAGAAGAGTTGCAAACAAAATGAAAAGTAAAGAAACAAAAAATAAACAAATCAATGGTAACCAAGGAAACCTGAAGGTAAACAAGAGTCAACAAACAAAAGTCAAAGAGAGTAAATAAAACAAAAGGTAACAAATAGTAACAAACAAAACAAACAAACAAGGGTAACAAAAACAGAAAACAGAGGACGGAACTCACACGGATCCAATTAGGCACAAAGTGGAGGAGACAAACAAACAAACAAACAAACAAACAAACAGAGCAGCCGAGAAACTCTTATCTCCAGGGTCCATGGTCTTATCCTCTGTGATGTCTTTACCCTGACTGTCGCCTCTCAGGCAGTGCCTTCTCTCAGCCAATGGAACCCCACTTCCTTCGTGCTGATTGGCTGACTCTCCTCTGCCAAGATGAATGTTGGCATGTCATTGGTGGAGTCGGTTGGGGGCGGTCCAGAGCCTGTCAGACGGAGCTCAGGGAGGTAAATCTCCATGTAGTGTCAGAAGGATTAAAGCAGATTACAGAGCAGCTTATAGCAGCAGAGAAGAAGAAGAGAGCACACACACACACACACACACAGACACACACACTAACTGGACTAACTGGACTAACTGGACCAGACTACACTAACTGGACTAACTGGACCAAACTACACTAACTGGACCAAACTGGACTAACTGGACTAACTGGACCATACTGGAGTAAACTGGGCCAAATGCAGTGAGCTGGTCCCAGTTTGTCTGATAGGGTCTAACTGGACTGAGCTGGGCAGTGCTGCTGGCGGTGTTGGTGGTTCTGGTGGTGGAGGAGGGTTAAAGTGGACTGAACCGGTCCGAACTGGTCTGGGGACAGGACACGGTCTGGATGGACGGCTTCCAGGCGTACGGGGCGGGGAAGGCGGGCGGAGCTTTCGACCCTCTGACCTTCATCAGGCAGCCACAGACGGTGGTCAGGATCCTCTGCTGGGTGAGTCTGATGATGTAACAATGATGTAATGATGATGTCATAGTTTATTTGTGAAATATTTCAACATTCAAACCAGGTGTGAAAGATGATCCTGGACTCACCTGAGGGGTCACACAGGTGTGACCCCTCAGGTGAGTTACAGTGACATGAAGTGTAATGACTGACTGCTAACATGCTAACACCACCTAATAACTACTAACATGCTAACATACCATAATAACTACTAACATGCTAACATAACATAATAACTGCTAACATGCTAACACCACCTAATAACTGCTACAATGCTAACACCACCTAATAACTGCCACAATGCTAACATAACATAATAACTGCTAACATGCTAACACCACCTAATAACTGCTACAATGCTAACACCACCTAATAACTGCCACAATGCTAACATAACATAATAACTGCTAACATGCTAACACCACCTAATAACTGCCACCATGCTAACATAACATAATAACTGCTAACATGCTAACACCACCTAATAACTGCCACCATGCTAACATAACATAATAACTGCTAACATGCTAACACCACCTAATAACTGCCACCATGCTAACATAACATAATAACTGCTAACATGCTAACACCACCTAATAACTGCCACAATGCTAACATACCATAATAGCTGCTAACATGCTAACACCACCTAATAACTGCCACCATGCTAACATAACATAATAGCAGCGAGCATGCCAACAACTGCTGCTATGGTAATACAACAAAATAAGTGCTAACATGCTAACATAGCAGAATAAGTGCTAATGTGCGTTATTCAGTCAACGTCGGCTTCTGTTTATTTGTTTCAGTAAAACGTTCCTGTCATTGGATGTGAGTGATGTCCAATCAGAACCAAGAACCTGTCACATCACATGTTGTATTGCAGCGCTGAACACGTTTGATTTGAACATTATTATCTTGATGACTGATGAGACTTTATCACAAGCAGCTAAACTAGAACTGAACAACATCAAGTCCAACCCTGAACATATTCTGCCAGAGGCCTGGTTCTGTAGACGCCATCACCCAGAATGGATCTGTGGGTCCTGGTTGTTGGGCTACTTCAGTTTTCTGGTTTTGGTGTTGTTCTGGTTAATCTGGATTTGGGTCAGTTTCAGCTGCAGATGGTTCATGTTCGGTCCTGTGACTCAGTCATGAGACTGGAGTTAACATTCCTGAGGCTCAACACAAGACTCAGCAACAAGAGCTGCCTGTCCCACTCTGCTGCTGCTCTGCCTGGTGCTGGTTGTTGGGAGATACGTTCAGCACGGTGAAACAGCTGTGGTGAAACAGCTGTGGTGAAACAGCTGTGGAGAGCTGATGGCCAGAGTGGAGGGAAACAGTTTAGATGCTGTAAAAGGCTGAAGTCTGGACCTTTCCCTGGTTTCTAGTCAGACTGTTTTCACACTAGACAGATTTTGATAGTTGTGTTTGCTCCACTGGCAGCTTCAATCATTTTAATTGTTTTAACAGAATATTTATGCTGTTCGTAGAGGGGCGGTTGTTGCAGTGTCACACTAACTAGCATCAGATCAATGTGGTCATTCAAGCTGTTTCACCAGATGTTTGTTTATCTCATCAGTATTGATAACATTTTGAAACATCCAGAAGACACACTTTAAAAGTTCTAACAGTTAGCATCTAGCCTGCTGTACTGAGAATGAATGTGTCTGTTAGCACTGAGCTAGCTGTCTCCTCCTCCAGCTTTTCTCCATTGTGATCCTGGGCTGCGTCGCTAACGAGGGCTATGTTAACCGACCCGAGGAGGTCGAAGAGTTCTGCATCTTCAATCGCAACAACAACGCCTGCAACTACGCTGTCGCCATGGGAACGCTGTGCTTCCTGTGCAGCGCCGCTTTCTTGGCGCTGGACGTTTATTTCCCTCAGATCAGCGGCGTGAAGGACCGCAAGAAGGCTGTCATGGTTGACATCGGGGTGTCAGGTGAGACTCCTCCCCCTCTGCTGTGATGCCATCTACCTGTTTGTGTGCTAATAACCACACAGGTAACACATGTTAACGCCTGTAGAGAACACAGGTAACCACATGTGTTACCTGTAGTCTCTGGAGGTGCTAACATGTGTTCTCTACAAGTGTTAACATGTGTTACCTGTGTTCTCTGCAGGTCTGTGGTCTCTCGTCTGGTTCGTGGGCTTCTGTTTTCTGGCCAATCAGTGGCAGGTCTCTAAAGAAGAGGACAACCCTCTGAAGGAAGGAGCTGATGCTGCCAGAGCCGCCATCGTCTTCTCCTTCTTCTCCATCTTCACCTGGGTACGTACCTGCTCACCTGCTGCTCTGTGAATCACTGATGTTGGTGGTTCAGGTGTGGCTGTAACCAGGTTAAAGGCTTCATGCTGATCTGCTCCTTCATGGTCACAAACTGTCTGAACTCTCACAGCTCAGAGCCCAAAGCTCAGTACTTAAAGTTCCCATGAAACTCTATTAAACGTTGTCGGGTTGCTGTTCATCACCTGAGCACCTCTGAACCAACGAGTACAGAACAGTGTGTTTTAGAGGATCTGTTCTGACCAGATGACTCTTCCTGTCCTCGTGCCCGTTTGCTAACTTTGTGTCCAGTTCATGTTTCGTTGACTGTAATAAACTCTTAGTGGAGTTTAGTGGTTTTAAATAGACCTACATAATGTCTTGATGTAAATATGTGGAACAAGTAGTGCCCCATATAACCGTCTTCACATGTTGTCTCTTACACTCTAACACTAACGTGTTCTCTCTGACACGCAAACACTCGTCACATAACATTTTAGCAAATAGCCCCCTGTTAGCTGTTATATACCGTGATATATGGTGATATGTTGTGATATATTGTGATATGTTGTGATATATTGTGATATATTGTGATATGTTGTGATATGTTGTGATATATAGTGATATATAGTGATATATTGTGATATGTTGTGACATGTTGTGATATATAGTGATATATTGTGATATGTTGTGACATGTTGCATGCAGGGAGGTCTCACTTTGCTGTCGTTGGAGCGTCTGAAGAGAGTCTCCTTTGAAGAGGAATACAACAAACTCTTCATCCCTCCTCTCGCCTGAAACACACAAACCTAACTTCACCTGTCTCCTTCAGCCAATCAGAGTCAAGTGTTCTTGTGCTTCTGGTTTCTTCATCAGCTCAGCATGGACTCTGATTGGCCGCCTTAAGTGCCTGTCATCCAAAATGCCTTCCTATTACTGTGGTAACAGAATGATGCTGTTTCCTCCTCAGATTCATGAACTGTACTTCAGACAGCCGTCTGACATGATGTCATCTGTGAGTGTAATGATGACGTAACATGAAGATTAAACGTGTGAGCAGTTCAAGAGTGTGGTGTGTGGTTACTGGACAGCTGCCCCCTGCTGGTTCTCTGATGTCTCTGCATTCAGGATGTCTATGTAACATGTATGTTGACGTGTCACATAAACATGTTAATCCCCATGTTCTTGATCTCCTACAGTCCAGCTTCACCGTAAAGACATACATTAAAGGATTCTAGCTTCTCTGCTAATGCTAATGCTAATGCTAGGTGAGCAGAACCACACAGAGTCACATGGACACTGTCAACAAGTAAACAGTCGTAACCATGGTAACTGCACACAGCAAACATGGTGACAACTGCAGCTTTGATAATACTGAGAAGGTAAAAAATCTAGAAATCACCCTTTAAGTGTTTCTAACATGCTAACACTTTTCACATGTTCTGTTTGACTTGTTTGCGCTCTTAATGTGTTTTTTTTGACATGTTCACACTCCACATGTTCTGAATGACATGCTAGCCCTCTTAACATGTTTTTTCTGACATGGTAACGCCCTTCCTGTGTTCTGTTTGACATTCTAACTCTCTTTACGTGTTCTGTCTGACATGCTGACTCTCTGTACGTGTTCTGTCTGACATGTTAGCACTCTTCACGAGCTCTCTCTGACATGCTAATGCTCTTCATGTGTTTTTCTCAACACAGTTACACTCTTCACATGTTCCTTCTGACACGTGTTTCCGTGTTTCTGCAGGCCATCCAGTCCCTGCTGGCCGTCTACAGATTCAAACTGGGATCTGACTCCGTCACCTTCAACCAGGACTACGTCGACCCCAACCAACAGGAACCTGTGGAGGCTCCGCCCACCGAGGAGTAGAATCTTGCATGTCGCCAGGTGTGGAGGCGGGGCTTACACATTGTTGCATTCTGGGTAGTTTTCATTTGATGGTTATTTTCAGTTAACGTTGTTGTGATGTGTTCAAGGATTCAATACATTTTAATGATGAAGCAACAGAATTTAAAAAACAACATAATATTACAGTCTGATGACCCTCCACCAGGGGGCGTGTCCTCTCAGTAAGTAGCCAATGACAGTCCAGAACATCAACTTACCATTTCATTTTTAGAGAAACCCTACAACATAAGTCATTTCGTACAAACGATGTTAGCTTGTTGTCGCTAGCTGTCAAATATTAGCTGGTTGGCAATGAAGTATAGCTAGCTGGTTCGTTAATGTTAGCCTTGAGAGAAACGTTTTGGATCGTCACTCAAAATGACTTGAATGTCACCTGTCAATCATTAGCTATCTAGCTAACTTTAGCATAACTTCTACATTAAAGTTTAATGTAATGTTAGCCAATCAGCTAAAAGCGCTAGCTACTTTCATCACATAAATAAAGAAGATCAGGCTCGTTCCAGATGCGTGCAATAAGAAATGAGACGGCATCGTGTTCAGATCAAAGAAGTGTTCCAACACGCTGATCTGCTCTTTGACACTAACATGAAGCTACGGCGCCACCTGGTGGAGCAGTACATCACGCTGTCAATCATTCTCGTCATTTAATGAACCACAAGTTGATTTTTTACGTACATCAAAGTCATGTGACCAAAGCTAATGGTTTCCCTTCATGACTGAGTTCTTCACATCCGATTCTGGACCCTGATTGGCTGCGGCTCAGATCATGGTCACCTCACAGTGTTTGGTTTAATGGTGCTGTTCTGTTCTTCATCATTTAGTCTCAGTGTGTGTGAGCAGAGACTGTCTGTTTGTGTGTTTGTCTAATAAACAAATATTTACTCCCTGGTTGTTTGTGAAAACTTGATTAAAGACTGAAGCAGGAATCTGCTCGGTCTAAAGGTTTGATCTGGTTTCAAACTGCAGGAGTCTGAATATCTCAGACTCAAACTGTCTTCAGGTTCATGAAGAAGACTTGAAACGTCTCTCCGTCAGATTCAGCTTCCACTTCGTTTGCTGTGGGTTTGTCTCTTAGCAAATGAATGAAACCAAGGTAACTGTAACCAAGGTAACTGTAACCAAGGTAACTGTAACCAAGGTAGCTGTAACCGAGGTAACTGTAACCAAGGTAACTGTAACCAAGGTAACTGTAACCAAGGTAGCTGTAACCAAGGTAACTGTAACCGAGGTAACTGTGACCGAGGTAACTGTGACCGAGGTAACTGTGACCGAGGTAACTGTAACCAAGGTGACTGTAACCGAGGTAACTGTAACCGAGGTAACTGTGACCGAGGTAACTGTAACCGAGGTAACTGTAACCGAGGTAAATGTAACCGAGGTAACTGTAACCAAGGTAAATGTAACCGAGGTAACTGTAACCAAGGTAACTGTAACCAAGGTGACTGTAACCGAGGTAACTGTAACCGAGGTAACTGTGACCGAGGTAACTGTAACCGAGGTAACTGTAACCGAGGTAAATGTAACCGAGGTAACTGTAACCAAGGTAAATGTAACCGAGGTAACTGTAACCAAGGTAACTGTAACTGTAAGCTGTTCCAGTGTCTCAGGATCGAATACATACCTAAAGGACTATTTCTGCTGTTACTGTCCATGTTTTATTGAAATGTCGTCGTCAGAGACGGACTCCAGCCCGTCTGAACGTCTTCACTGTTTCTGTTTTTGTTTCCACTGAAGTCAAACCCTAACCCTCACCGACTCTGGAGAATTTAAGCTGCTGGATTTTTCAGGCTGTTGCTTTGTTTCTGAAGCTGAAGTCAGGTCTTCTGTGTTGTCTCTGACGTGTTCAGTCTTGCTGCAGTCGGATGAATGTGTGGATGAAGGACGGATTTAGCTCCGTGCTGCTGATGGATTAATTATGGAACAACAAAACTACGAGTTAAGAGCTCAAAGCTTCAGATGAATCAGAGCTGAGTCAGTGTTTACAGTCTGAACGGAGCAAAGTGAAAGTAAAGTCTGACCTGGTTCGACCTCAGTGATCAGGATGTAAAACAGCTTTAATGAATAATTAACAGATTAATTAATTGATCCACATCAGTTTGTCAGCAGGATCATTGATCTGCAGCATCAGTGGAAACACATCTATCGTCAAATTAACATTCAAAGGGCATTCCCAGATTTATTCTTTTAAAGGATCGTCATCAAGTGTGACTGAAATATCTGATAAAAATGTAAATTTGCAGAAACACATCAATAAAATGTCTGAAAGTATTAATAGCAAACACAGCAGATGAACCAAAAACACATCGGTGAATTTACTAAAGAACTGGAGAGCAGCACGCCTCCTGTCTGTTCCCTCAAACTGCTTTAAAGAATCTAAATATCAGATGTCCATGTACACATCAGAGAACATTAATCAAATGTCTGAACAACAACAGAGTCCTGAAAGGCCAAATTATACTACAGGACTCAGTAAGAACCAGTAACGTCCCAACAGCCTTGTTAATGTTATACCATGTTTTAAAGTAGCGTATCAACAAGTCTGAAATACAGTCATTAAAACCAGCTGGAACCTTTTTAAATGGTAATAAAATGCCTGAAAAACATTTCAAAAAGAAAACAAATCTCAAAAATATGAAGGATCATCTTCATTTAAGAGTCTAAACAGAATTAAAGCTGCAAGCAGCGTCGGACGGGCCCTCGCTTCTCAACGCACTACTCTCCACAGGACCTTTTCTAGGGGGCGCCGTAGAGCTGATTGGAATTTCGACTGTGCAAATCTGTTGGTCTTGGGATACTATATGTATGTACCAATTTTAATGTTTGTAGGATTAAGCAGTGATTTTATATGAGTATTTAAATATTTCTAGGGGGCGCTGTGGAGCCGTTTGACCACGTCCATTCCTGAATTGTATATTGAACGTTAGCTTTTGAGATTAATGAGGATTTGTGTGGATTTGGTGATTTCACGTAGATCCCTTCACCTCCAAAACCCATTTCGTTCCACATGGTCTAGATACCACACAGTCAATTTGGTGAAGATTGGATAAAAATCCTGGGAGGAGTTTGTTAATTTCCAATGCCTGCGCACCACGTTTTCTAGTTGGCGCTGTTAAGCTTTTTTGTTCAAAATGGCCGCCATGCCACGCCCACACCGTGTGACGCAGCCACAAGATTTTAATAACTTTTCATCCTGGAGGGGTCAAGATGCCACACAGCGAATTTGGTGAAGATGGGACAAAAATCCTGGGAGGAGTTTGTTCGTGTGTACCAAATTTCATGAGTTTACGTGAAACTAGCCGTATTAACTCCACTAAAGCCCAATTTTCTAGGTGGCGCTATTGGTTCATTTTGCCATTCATATGTGTAATTCCCCCAAAATATCAAATTTTTCACCAGTCCTGATGTGTGTGCCAAATTTGGTGAGTTTTTGAGCATGTTTAGGGGGTCAAATTGAGGTTCAAAGTGGCGTAAGAAAAAGAAACCACCAAACACTAGAGGAACAATAGGGTCCTATGCACTGTAGTGCTCGGGCCCTAATTAAAGATCCAGGGAAGGACAGCCGCGAGGAGTCAGGTTTAAGGCTTCAGTTCCAACCAGGCAGAGTTCAGACTCCCAGAGTGAAAGAGGAACGATGATGTGGACAATCTGAACGGTGTTCCTGATCTTAAACGCTGCCACAGACGTCTGGACAGAGGATTTCTACAGCAAACTACCACCTGCTGCTGAGAGACACCTGGTCAGGATGGTCCAGAGTCAACCAGGAACCAGCAGAAAGCAGGTCTGGATGAACCAGAAGCTGCTGGAACACAGCTGTCAGTGTCCACAGGGTTGGACATCAACATGAGCTGAGAGGCTCCATGAAGAAGGAAGTTCTTCCTCTAGAAGCAGAACCTTAAAGCTCCACTGATCACATGGACAAAGAAAAGGCCTTCTGGAGGAAAGTTCTGAGGTCAGATGGAACAAAGACTGAGGAGAGAAGGTGAGGCCTTCAACCCCAACAACACCAGACCTACCATCAGCATGGAGGTGGCAGCATCATGCTCTGTGGAACTGGAGCTTCACACAAAGTCAATGGAACAATGAAGGAGGAGGTCAGGGTTAGGGTTACCCCCACATTCTTCAGGAAGACCTAAAATCATCTCCCCAAAGTCCTGAAACTTAAACCACTAAGAACCTGAAGAAACCAGTCTGAGTCATGGAGACGACACATTTAGATGGACTGAACCGGTTCTGACCAGAGGAGTCAAACAGAAACCAGAAGAACTGGACTGAGGAGAAGACGGACCAGTTTAACCAGATATTATATTTCTGTCTATTTATGACCCAGCGGGTTTAGTCATGTCTCCAGAAGACCTTTAATAAATCTATAAAGAACCAAAATGTGACAAAGATCCATGTTTCAATGGTTCCATCATTGAACGTTCAGAGTTCCAGGAGTCGCTGTAGGCGTTACAGTAAAGTTCAGACTGAGAGTTTTCATGATGCTTTATTCTGTCAAAAAGGAACATTTCAACAAAACAATACAAATAAATATTAATAAATAAATGGAAATATGGAATGTTTAAAAATAAATATAACAATGTCTCAATAAATAAATAATTTAAAAAAATAAAATGTGTAGGTTGCATTTTTCAGTGGGCGTGGTCTAATTCCTCAAAGGGTGTGTCCCCAAGTCAGTGTCATCAGTGGGCGTGGTCAGGTGTGAATGGGCGTGGTCGACCGTCATCAGTGGGCGTGGCTCCACCTGAAGCAGACATGATGTCTCTGGAGGGTGGACTTTAGGACCCAGAGCAGATCTCTCCTCAGAGCCAGCCAACCACAGGCTGCACTGTCCTGTGACACATACAGAGAGACCCGCCCCCTTAGCTCTGACTGGCCCACGCTGACTGATACACTGCAGGTCCAATCACTGGCCAGCATGTGTTTACAGTGTTTACACTGAAGGCATCATTTCATCAATTCATTGATGTTGTTTATTTAGTTTACATTGTTGTTGTTTACATGTTGTTGACGGTGAGTCAGAGTTTGTTGATCCAATTTAATGAGAAAGTTTTGGAATTCTTAAATGTTGTCATGCTCCATACATGACCACAATAAAACATATGTTGTATGTCCTTTTATCATGACTGCTGCATGTTTGTCTGCTGCCCTCTGAGGGACAAATTAATAAAGTGAAGTGAAGCATTTTATTCTACCCTAGAATCAAGTCTGTACAATTTACAGTTTTTATTTGAAATCAGAAAATGTGTTTATATGAGGAGCTGTTTGTTTGTTTGTTTGTTTGTTTGTTTACCGGCTGCTGGATGACGGCTGTCACATTACTGAAGTACGAAGACAAATCAACTGAAGAGTTCACATGGGACAGCTGCAGAGATACAGAAGAAATGGATGAATGAATGAATGAATGGATGAATGAATGGATGAATGAGTGAATGAATGAATGAATGGATGAATGAATGAATGAATGAATGAATGGATGAATGAATGAATGGATGGTTCTGGTACTCACACAGCGGCCATCTTGCTCCACCAACCGGTCCTGCAGATTCAGGAAGATGTCGAACTTCTGCTCGTCCCAGTTGACTCCGCCTTCTCCCACAGGTAAGTCGTACTCCTCAAACATTAGTCCCGCCTCCCGCAGTGACTCGTACACTACCCACAATACCTGGCGACACTGCAGGGAACCAATCAGACGTCAGGGTTTTGTAAACAGATTGAACATAAAGTATGCAGCTGTGTGATTGGCTGAGAGTTCCGGTCAGATGTTTACCTGAGTTCGATTGGCCGGTGAAGCGGGGAGGGCGGAGTCTGGAAAGGAGATGTTGCCATTGTACGGCAGGCATCGTACAGGAAACGGCGCCCCCTGCAGGACAGACAGAAAGTTAAAATGTGGAGGCTGCGGTGGGCGGGGCATCGCGGCGTCTGAGGGTTCAGGTCGTACCAAGTCTTTGAGCAGGTGGTGAGCGCTCTGCACCACCTTTCCTGGCAACCAACAAGTCGGCATGGCGACCGCCATCAGCTGGAGGCTGCAGAGCAGCAGGACGAGGTGGAGGACCGGAGACGGCGTCATGGTTCTGGTTCTGCTGGTGAACTGATCCTGGATTCTCAGGTGTGTCTGTGTGAGCCGGCAGCCTCACGTGAGCTCAGGTAACCTGGAATGCAGAGCAGCAGATTGGGTGGATGTCAGGACCAATCAGCCAATCACAGGCCGTCTACCTGAGTGAGTCATCAGACCACAGAGAGCCTGATCCAAACCACAGCAGCAGAACCCACCGACAGGTGAGTCACCTTCAGCTGTCAGGGAGGAACTGATTCTGGATTTATTCTGACTTCTGCTGATTTCAGCTCAAACATAATAAATGAACATCAAACTCCTGAAATTCACATAATGAATGATCGGTAGCGTCGAGTCACACCGAGCATCACAGTATTACATACAACACGTGTTCATCCGGTCATGGATGTTCAGTGGGTTAAAGAGTCACTGAGGCTCCTGTTTGCTGCTAAAGTTTGTCCACAGGTTTTCTCTCTTCAGGACAATTCAGCAAAATGAAGTGAGCAGCTGAAAGCCTGAGGACCAACTGTGGGTTCAAGCGAATGCTAAAGCTGTTAGCCGCCATGTCTGCTGGTCCACCCCCTTCTGGACCTGCCGTGTTCCTTCATCCCTCTAACAAAGAAACATGTGGACACGCTTTGAGCTCCATGTTAGAATTCACTAGAGCAGTCTGTGGAACCCGATGAGGAACAGAACACCGTCAAAAGTACAACACAGGAATCAAACGAGTCATTTCAGGAGTAAAACAAAAACACAGACGCTTGAAACAGAAACATGACAGCTAATAAACGATTATTGATCCGCTATTAGTGAAGCTAAAGTGAACTCTGACCTGCGGGTCGGCGGCGGGACGTCAGACTGACTCTCGACTCTTCGGTCGGCGTGAATATTTGTAGGACGGCGAGGTGACGCGTTCGGACGCTCGCCGTAATAACGCGACACTGTTTCCATGCATAGGGTTTCCACGGTGACGCTGGTGGAAAATTCATCAGCGCTCAGCTTCATCGAACGCCATCAGCTGATGTTAGAAAACCGAGTTCAGGTTTTAATGACGAAGACGAAGACGCCTGAGATGAGACGCGTCGCTGAGTCACCGATTAAAGTCTTTAGGCTGAAATGAAACTTAAACACAGCTTCTCCCTGATTCTGCTTCTGCAAGTGTGAAAACGGGTTTTACCCTGAACTCTGACACGGGTCAGGACCAGGACTGAACAGCAGAGAGCTCAGAGGACAAACAGACCCTCGGGTTCTTTATTTCATCGGTTTAAAACCAGAAACCTTCTTTAAAAACAGCTCATTAGTCTGAAATACTGTTTTCTACATGACTAACAGGTTTATCACCAGGAGGCTGAAAACCTGAGACCAGACCGATCAATAATCAATCAGTAAAACTGGAGGTAATCATCAGTGACTATAGAAGAACTGGACCACTGAAGTACCGAACAAGAAGTCAAAGCAAAATTCATTTTTCTTTAGTTGGAACGTTTTAGATTCTTCTCTTTTTGTTTTCTGCTGAAAGTTTAAGTTTGAAATTAAAACAGACAGAAGAAAAACTCACAGTCAGAGAGGACGAGCAGGTCCTGGAGGTCCTGGAGGTCCTGGAGGTCCTGGAGGTTCTGGAGGTCCTGGAGGTCCTGGAGGTTCTAGAGGTCCTGGAGGTCCTGGAGGTCCTGGAGGTTCTAGAGGTCCTGGAGGTCCTGGAGGTCCTGGAGGTTCTGGAGGTCCTGGAGGTTCTGGAGGTCTTGGAGGTTCTGAAGGTCCTGGAGGTTCTGGAGGTCTTGGAGGTTCTGGTTCTTCCTCTGCTTGCTGGTCGTGGTTCTGATGAGCACCCTGACATCTTGCGGTTTAAATAAAGCTTCATCCTTTGAAACAGGAAAATGAAACTCTGATGTCTTCAAAGCAAAAAGGTGAAAAGAGCTGAAATTTCCCTTTTCTTGGCGACGACCTCACAGACCGGGCTTCCCTCAGTGCTGACACAACACAACACAACACAACACACAACACACAACACAACACACTACACACAACACACTACACACAACACACAACACAACACACTACACACAACACACTACACACAACACACAACACAACACAACACAACACAACAACACACTACACACAACACACAACACAACACACAACACAACACACAACACACAACACACAACACAACACACAATAACACACAACAACACACTACACACAACACACAACACAGCACAACACAACACAACACAACACAATAACACACAACAACACACTACACACAACACACAACACAGCACAACACAACACAACACACAACACACAACAACACAACACACAACACAACACACAACACACTACACACTACACACTACACAACAACTCAACACAACTCAACACAACACAACTCAACTCAACACAACTCAACACAACTCAACACAACTCAACACAACACAACACAACTCAACACAACTCAACTCAACACAACTCAACACAACACAACACAACTCAACACAACACAACACAACACAACTCAACTCAACACAACTCAACACAACTCAACTCAACACAACTCAACACAACTCAACACAACTCAACACAACACAACACAACACAACACAACTCAACACAACACAACACAACACAACACAACTCAACTCAACACAACTCAACACAACTCAACTCAACACAACTCAACACAACTCAACTCAACACAACTCAACACAACTCAACACAACTCAACACAACTCAACTCAACACAACTCAACACAACTCAACACAACTCAACACAACACAACACAACTCAACTCAACACAACTCAACACAACACAACACAACTCAACACAACACAACACAACTCAACACAACACAACACAACTCAACTCAACACAACACAACTCAACACAACTCAACTCAACACAACTCAACACAACTCAACACAACTCAACACAACTCAACTCAACACAACTCAACACAACTCAACTCAACACAACTCAACACAACTCAACACAACTCAACTCAACACAACACAACTCAACACAACACAACACAACACAACTCAACACAACACAACACAACTCAACACAACTCAACACAACACAACTCAACTCAACACAACTCAACACAACTCAACTCAACACAACTCAACACAACTCAACACAACTCAACACAACACAACACAACTCAACACAACACAACTCAACACAACACAACACAACTCAACACAACTCAACACAACTCAACTCAACACAACACCACACAACTCAACACAACTCAACACAACTCAACACAACACAAAACAACTCAACACAACTCAACACAACACATACCAACACAACTCAACACAACTCAACACAACACAACACAACACAACTCAACACCATTTCAATTCAGTGCAATTTTATTTGTACATCACATATTTACAACACGTGTCATCGTGACATGTAATAGTGATATATGACAGTACAGAGAGAGGAGAGGAGCCCAGTGCATCATGGGAGTCTACAGCAGTCTAAACCTACAGCAGCATCACTAAGGGACAGATCAGCTGATCCTGAACAGCCCCAACTATCAGCTTCATCACAGAGGAAGGTTCTAATCCTCATCTTAAAGTAGAGAGGGGGTCTGCCTCCAGAACCCAGACTGGGATCTGATTCCACCACAGAGGAGCTGATAACTGAAGGCTCTGCCTCCCCTCCTACACTACAATACACAACACAACACCACACAATGAAACACAACACTACACAATGAAACACAACACTACACAACAGCACACACACGCACCGTGCAGGTGTTGAGGGAGGTCTGGTGGACTTGACATGGACCTGACCCTGTAACCAGATTTATGTGGACTCCTTCTGACCCTCGTCTGTGTAGTTTTCAGTTTTAATTGCAGTGTTTCTCCACAGCTGTAACCACATTACTGTGCCGTTAGCTCGTAGCTAATGCTGCTAACGCTATGAGTAAGTAGAAGCAGCAGCCTTCGTTTTCAGTCTGTGGCGGTCTGATGTCACGTTCTGAATCATCTCAGAGGCAACGGAAACCCTGAAGCAACATGTTCCAGCGGCTCTGAGGACCGCCGTCCAGCGCTTCAGGTTCCACTCTGGGTTTTGCTGAATCAAAGTAAAACTCGTTTGTGTCGTCACAGTCAGGAAGCGGTTTACCCTCGAAGGCTTCAGTTTACATTTACGGAGAACCAGACAGAACGCTAGAACAGAAACCAGGAAGGAAGCCGGAGGAGCAGCGTCTGACTGAGAGCAGCAGCTTGTAGAGAAACGTGAAAGTTACCGAGAGTTTCCACTTGAAGGGAAAACGATGCCTCAGCAGCTCCGGAGGTAAAGCAGCAACATGAGGTCAGCAAGCTGGTCCTGGTCCTGGTCCTGGTCCTGGTCCTGCTCCTGGTCCTGCTCCTGGTCCTGATCTGATCTTCATCTTGAATCAGCATCAATCAGCGACTGAACACACCTGGTGTAACTGACTGAACTCACCTGGTGTCACTGACTGAACTCACCTGGTGTCACTGACTGAACACACCTGGTGTAACTGACTGAACTCACCTGGTGTCACTGACTGAACACACCTGGTGTCACTGACTGAACTCACCTGGTGTCAGTGACTGAACACACCTGGTGTCACTGACTGAACTCACCTGGTGTCACTGACTGAACTCACCTGGTGTCACTGAACTCACCCTGTGTTACTGACTGAACACACCTGGTGTCACTGACTGAACTCACCTGGTGTCACTGACTGAACTCACCTGGTGTCACTGACTGAACTCACCGGGTGTCACTGACTGAACACACCTGGTGTCACTGACTGAACTCACCTGGTGTCACTGACTGAACTCACCTGGTGTCACTGACTGAACTCACCTGGTGTCAGTGACTGAACACACCTGGTGTCACTGACTGAACTCACCTGGTGTCACTGACTGAACTCACCTGGTGTCACTGACTGAACACACATGGTGTCACTGACTGAACTCACCTGGTGTCACTGACTGAACACACCTGGTGTCAGTGACTGAACACACCTGGTGTCACTGACTGAACTCACCTGGTGTCACTGACTGAACTCACCTGGTGTCACTGACTGAATTCACCTGGTGTCACTGACTGAACACACATGGTGTCACTGACTGAACTCACCTGGTGTCACTGACTGAACACACCTGGTGTCAGTGACTGAACACACCTGGTGTCACTGACTGAACTCACCTGGTGTCAGTGACTGAACTCACCTGGTGTCACTGACTGAACTCACCTGGCGTCACTGACTGAACTCACCTGGTGTCACTGACTGAACTCACCTGGTGTCACTGACTGAACACACCTGGTGTCACTGACTGAACTCACCTGGTGTCACTGACTGAACACACATGGTGTCACTGACTGAACTCACCTGGTGTCACTGACTGAACACACATGGTGTCACTGACTGAACTCACCTGGTGTCACTGACTGAACACACCTGGTGTCAGTGACTGAACACACCTGGTGTCACTGACTGAACTCACCTGGTGTCACTGAATGAACACACATGGTGTCACTGAACTCACCTGGTGTCACTGACTGAACTCACCTGGTGTCACTGACTGAACTCACCTGGTGTCACTGACTGAACACACCTGGTGTCACTGACTGAACTCACCTGGTGTCACTGACTGAACACACCTGGTGTCACTGACTGAACTCACCTGGTGTCACTGACTGAACTCACCTGGTGTCACTGACTGAACACACATGGTGTCACTGACTGAACTCACCTGGTGTCACTGACTGAACACACCTGGTGTCAGTGACTGAACACACCTGGTGTCACTGACTGAACTCACCTGGTGTCACTGAATGAACACACATGGTGTCACTGAACTCACCTGGTGTCACTGACTGAACTCACCTGGTGTCACTGACTGAACTCACCTGGTGTCACTGACTGAACACACCTGGTGTCACTGACTGCACCTGGTGTCACTGACTGAACTCACCTGGTGTCACTGACTGAACTCACCTGGTGTCACTGACTGAATTCACCTGGTGTCACTGACTGAACACACATGGTGTCACTGACTGAACTCACCTGGTGTCACTGACTGAACACACCTGGTGTCAGTGACTGAACACACCTGGTGTCACTGACTGAACTCACCTGGTGTCAGTGACTGAACTCACCTGGTGTCACTGACTGAACTCACCTGGCGTCACTGACTGAACTCACCTGGTGTCACTGACTGAACTCACCTGGTGTCACTGACTGAACACACCTGGTGTCACTGACTGAACTCACCACATGTGTGCACTGAGTTGTGATGACTGCAGCATCTTATTGTACATGTAGTTTGTATGACATACTCACCTATGAATGGCCAGAACTCTCCACTAACGGTTTATAAGGATGTGTAAAGGAACTGTCTCCACCCTGAACGAGGGGTTTTCAGTTGGTGGTCTGTGGTGATGCTCTGGTGTTCAGATGTCTGCAGCCTCTGACCGAAGATCTGGTTTGGAAAAGACGACATGAGGTTTGGGTTTGTAGAGTTTAAAGACAACAGAGCAACGTGTCATCAGAAACTGTAGTACTACTGCAATTATACAGATACTTCTATCAAATCAAATCAAATCAAATCAAATTTTATTTGTAGAGCACTTTTCATACAATATATGTAACACAAAGTGCTTTACATGCAAAAATAAAAACACCTTTATATTAAAATACAAAAAAAACAAATCCCTTCCCCGACACACACACACGCACACGCACACACGCACACACACCCCACCCACCCACCAACCGCCCATTTCCCACCCAACCCTCATTCCCTAGTGATCAGACAGTTAAAAGCAGCTCTGATAATGGCGTGGCACTGATGGACCAGGAGAGGAAACACCATCCTAGGGGGCCGTCCACATCGAAAGGTGACACAGCCCACAGCTAAAGGGGCCCCGCCACAGGGACCACCCCGGCCCAGCCCGATAGGAGCCCACACCACGGTCAGGGGACCATAGTGCAGAGCCCCCACCACCCAGGCCAGAACAGTCCCCAGGACGACGCCCCCAGCAGATGGGCCAGAACCACCTCCCGATGCGGAGGAACACTGGAGTAAAATAAGTAAACTTTAAAATGAATTGATAAATAAATAAAGGATTGAACTAAAACACTAGTTACAAATAAAGCAAAT
Organism: Dascyllus trimaculatus; assembly: GCA_024666655.1. Taxonomy (NCBI): domain Eukaryota; kingdom Metazoa; phylum Chordata; class Actinopteri; family Pomacentridae; genus Dascyllus; species Dascyllus trimaculatus. Next base: position 31,012,255 of record CM045458.1, on the reverse strand, counting down.
AAATGTTAAAATTGGGCTAAAATAAATAAATACCTAAAATAAAGAGTAAGAATAAGAATAATAATAGAACCATAGTAAATAACTAGATAAATAGATACATACATAAATAAATAAGTAATTAATTAATTAAAAGCTAAATTAAAAAGGTGAGTTTTAAGCCTGCTCTTAAAAACACCAACCGTCTCTGCGGCCCTGAGGTCCTCCGGCAGGCTGTTCCACAAACGTGGGCCATAGTGACAGAACCAGGCCTCACCATAAGTCCTCGTTCTGACACCAGGAACCCTTAAAAGGCCAGAAGACCTCAGGGACCGCGAGGGCTCATAGCGTAAAAGCAGGTCAGATAAATATGAAGGCCCAAGACCATTAAGACACTTAAAAACTATTAATAAAACCTTAAAATCAATCCTGAAACGCACAGGGAGCCAATGCAGTGATTCTAAAGCAGGTGTAATGTGCTCCCGCTTTCTGGTCTTCGTCAGCACTCGTGCTGCTGAATTCTGGAGTAGTTGGAGGCTGGTAGGACTCTTTTTGGGAAGACCAGAAAGCAGGGCGTTACAATAGTCTAAACGACTGGAGATAAAAGCATGCATCAGCACCTCTGTGCTGGCCAGAGAGAGAAAAGGGCGGACTCTGGCTATGTTCTTTAGATGATAAAATCCTGTTTTCGTTATATTCTTAATATGGGGAATAAAATCAAGCTCAGAGTCAAAGAGAACGCCCAGGTTCTTAACACACCGCGAGGTTTTAAAATCCTGTAATATTGGTGAAAGCTTCTCTCTCTGGCCTTCAGGACCGATAACTAAAACCTCAGTTTTGTCCTTGTTGAGCTGGAGGAAGTTGTCTGCCATCCATGACTTTATATCTAAAATACAGTTAAAAAGGGCGTCTATTGGCCTTGTGTCATCAGGAGACACAGCAATGTACAGCTGCGTATCATCAGCGTAGCTGTGAAAGCTGATGCCGTGTTTCCTGATGACGTCCCCAAGTGGAAGCATATAAAGATTAAAAAGTATTGGGCCTAAGATTGAACCTTGGGGAACTCCACACTTAATTTCATGGGTTCTTCAGGAGCAAGGATCCATGCTTACGAAAAATCGACGACTACGTTCTACTACTACTACCTTTAATAATAGTAATAATTATACAGATACTTCTACTACTACTACCTTTAAGAATAATTATTATACAGATACTTCTACTACTACTACCTTTAATAATAGTAATAATTATACAGATACTTCTACTACTACTACCTTTAATAGTAATAATTATACAGATACTTCTACTACTACTACCTTTAATAATAGTAATAATTATACAGATACTTCTACTACTACTACCTTTAATAATAGTAATAATTATACAGATACTTCTACTACTACTACCTTTAATAATAGTAATAATTATACAGATACTTCTACTACTACTACCTTTAATAATAGTAATAATTATACAGATACTTCTACTACTACTACCTTTAATAATAGTAATAATTATACAGATACTTCTACTACTACTACCTTTAATAGTAATAATTATACAGATACTTCTACTACTACTACCTTTAATAGTAATAATTATACAGATACTTCTACTACTACTACCTTTAATAATAGTAATAATTATACAGATACTTCTACTACTACTACCTTTAATAATAGTAATTATTATACAGATACTTCTACTACTACTACCTTTAATAATAGTAATAATTATACAGATACTTCTACTACTACTACCTTTAATAGTAATTATTATACAGATACTTCTACTACTACTACCTTTAATAGTAATTATTATACAGATACTTCTACGACTACTACCTTTAATAGTAATTATTATACAGATACTTCTACTACTACTACCTTTAATAATAATAATAATTATACAAATACTTCTACTACTACTACCTTTAATAGTAATTATTATACAGACACTTCTACGACTACTACCTTTAATAGTAATAATTATACAGATACTTCTACTACTACTACCTTTAATAATAGTAATAATTATACAGATACTTCTACTACTACTACCTTTAATAGTAATTATAATACAGATACTTCTACTACTACTACCTTTAATAGTAATAATTATACAGATACTTCTACTACTACTACCTTTAATAGTAATAATTATACAGATACTTCTACTACTACTACCTTTAATAATAGTAATAATTATACAGATACTTCTACTACTACTACCTTTAATAGTAATTATTATACAGATACTTCTACTACTACTACCTTTAATAGTAATTATTATACAGATACTTCTACTACTACTACCTTTAATAATAATTATTATACAGATACTTCTACTACTACTACCTTATTAAACAGATACTTCTACTACTACTACCTTTAATAATAATTATTATACAGATACTTCTACTACTACTACCTTTAATAATAATTATTATACAGATACTTCTACTTCTACTACCTTTAATTATAGTAATTATTATACAGATACTTCTACTTCTACTACCTTTAATTATAGTAATTATTATACAGATACTTCTACTACTACTGCCTTTAATAATAGTAATTATTATTCAGATACTTCTACTACTACTACCTTTAATAGTAATTATTATACAGATACTTCTACTACTACTACTACCTTTCATAGTAATTATTATACAGATACTTCTACTACTACTACCTTCAATAATAATTATTATACAGATACTTCTACTACTACTACCTTTCATAGTAATTATTATACAGATACTTCTACTACTACTACCTTTAATAATAATTATAATACAGATACTTCTTCTACTACTACCTTTAATAGTAATTATTATACAGATACTTCTGCTACTTCTACCTTTAATAGTTATAATTATACAGATACTTCTACTACTACTACCTTTAATAGTAATAATTATACAGATACTTCTACTACTACTACCTTTAATAGTAATTATTATACAGATACTTCTACTACTACTACCTTTAATAGTAATTATTATACAGATACTTCTACTACTACTACTTTTAGTAGTAATCATATATTGGATGACTGAATGGAACAAGCACGGACAGTAAATTCAGGAGACATTCAAGTATTTTTACTGCAGTCAGTTTTAATAAATACACATAAATACGACCAATGGCAGCTCATAGTTCAGAACAAAAACCCATCATCAGCGTAGAAACGAAACATCCACATCATTCAGTTCAAAGCTCTGCTGTCAGTCAGGCCCTCGATAAACGATCAGTTAGAATCTGACTAGTGTGAAAGTTGTGAAATGAAAACGTTCGTTCCCCCAGTGAGACGAGTCAGATCCAACCAGAGGATTCACTCTCAGTGAAACACTGAAGTCCACCGCAGGAAAACAAGACTCTACTGCAGTAGAACTCCTCAGTTACTTTCCACAAAGTACTTCAGCTTCAAGTTCACAATTAAAAATAAATAAATAAATAAATAAATAGATAGATAACAAATAAATAAACAAATGAGTAAATAAATAAAGTGAGTGACAGTAGAAATATGTTTTAGTGCTGCTGTTGAGCTGCTGCAGAGCGCCTCCTACTGGTGGAGGCCGTAGAGTGTATACTGCTGGTGGAGGCCGTAGGGCGCCTCCTGCTGGTGGAGGCCGTAGAGTGCCTCCTACTGGTGGAGTCAGTAGGGCGCCTCCTACTGGTGGAGGCCGTAGAGTGCATACTGCTGGTGGAGGCCGTAGGGCGCCTCCTACTGGTGGAGTCAGTAGGGCGCCTCCTACTGGTGGAGGCCGTAGAGTGTATACTGCTGGTGGAGGCCGTAGAGTGCATACTGCTGGTGGAGGCCGTAGAGTGTATACTGCTGGTGGAGGCCGTAGAGTGTATACTGCTGGTGGAGGCAGTAGGGCGCCTCCTACTGGTGGAGGCCGTAGGGCGCCTCCTACTGGTGGAGGCTGCAGCTCTGATGGAGGCTGCCAACAACTCCACCTGCTCCAGGTGAACTTTGGTTTCAGCCCTGAGCACCTCCCAGGACGCAGTGCCAACCTGTGGACACAGTACTACAGTCAGTACTACAGACAGTACTACAGACAGTACTACAGTCAGTACTACAGACAGTACTACAGACAGTACTACAGACAGTACTACAGTCAGTACTACAGACAGTACTACAGACAGTACTACAGTCAGTACTACAGACAGTACTACAGTCAGTACTACAGACAGTACTACAGACAGTACTACAGTCAGTACTACAGACAGTACTACAGACAGTACTACAGTCACTACTACAGACAGTACTACAGACAGTACTACAGACAGTACTACAGACAGTACTACAGTCAGTACTACAGTCAGTACTACAGACAGTACTACAGACAGTACTACAGTCAGTACTACAGACAGTACTACAGTCAGTACTACAGACAGTACTACAGACAGTACTACAGTCAGTACTACAGACAGTACTACAGACAGTACTACAGTCACTACTACAGACAGTACTACAGACAGTACTACAGACAGTACTACAGACAGTACTACAGTCAGTACTACAGTCAGTACTACAGACAGTACTACAGACAGTACTACAGTCAGTACTACAGACAGTACTACAGTCAGTACTACAGACAGTACTACAGACAGTACTACAGTCACTACTACAGACAGTACTACAGTCAGTACTACAGTCAGTACTACAGTCAGTACTACAGTCAGTACTACAGACAGTACTACAGTCAGTACCACAGTTAGTACTACAGTCAGTACTACAGTCAGTACTACAGTCAGTACTCTAGTACTTACGGCGCGGTACAGTGCCGTCTCCAGCCTTCGATAGCACCTCCTGGCTCTGCTGTTCGCCGGCTGCTGCTTCGACACCTGAAGACAGAAACTCGTCAGACTGTTTTTCCTGAAGCAGCAGGTGAAGCAGTTTGAGAAGTGGAAGCTGTGAAAGCAGCTGAAGCGGCAGCAGACGTGTGGAGAGTTTTCACCTCATACGTCTGTAAAGTACCCACCAGACTGAGTCCTGTAATTAGAACAGCTCTGATAACGAACGGTAGAGAAAGAAGACTGGTTCTAACGGTGACTCCAGTGGAAACAGCAGGACATCTAGGGTGTGTACAAGTACTTCAACTATCGGCTGAGCTGGGGCGTCTGCAGTAAAAGTACTTCAACTATCGGCTGAGCTGGGGCGTCTGCAGTAAAAGTACTTCAACTATCGGCTGAGCTGGGGCGTCTACAGTAAAAGTACTTCAACTATCGGCTGAGCTGGGGCGTCTGCAGTAAAAGTACTTCAACTATCGGCTGAGCTGGGGCGTCTGCAGTAAAAGTACTTCAACTATCGGCTGAGCTGGGGCGTCTGCAGTAAAAGTACTTCAACTATCGGCTGAGCTGGGGCGGCTGCAGTAAAAGTACTTCAACTATCGGCTGAGCTGGGGCGTCTGCAGTAAAAGTACTTCAACTATCGGCTGAGCTGGGGCGTCTGCAGTAAAAGTACTTCAACTATCGGCTGAGCTGGGGCGTCTGCAGTAAAAGTACTTCAACTATCGGCTGAGCTGGGGCGTCTGCAGTAAAAGTACTTCAACTATCGGCTGAGCTGGGGCGTCTGCAGTAAAAGTACCTCGGCTGTAGGCTGAACTGAACTACTGACAGCAGGCGTTTGCAGTAGAAGTACTTTAATGTACTCACACAGTGGCTGAGCTCCTCGCTCTGTCGGTGGACGGTCATCAGGAAGTCTTCGGTCTTGTCGGCGTCCCAGGCAGCTGACGACACGTTGTCATGGTGATAGAGGCGGGAAATCAGCCTCAGACTGTCTCGGATGAAAACCAGCTGGGACTCCACCTGGACACGGAGACAGGCGTGAGCTGCAGTTCTCTGACTGGCTGACATGTTTGCATGTAACGTGTAGAAGAGTGAATACCTCCGATCTGCCGATGCACCTGTAGACGCTGTACGATAAGAAAGCTGGACTGTCCTGTTCATCCAGCTGACCGCCCTGAAACACAACACAAACCACTTTAAAGCCTGCTGCACACTGGTCCCACTGGTCTACATGGTCCCACTGGTCTACATGGTTCCACTGGTCTACAAGCTGGTTTTACTGGTCTACATGGTCCCACTGGTCTACATGCAGGTTTTACTGGTCTACATGGTCCCACTGGTCTACATGCAGGTTTTACTGGTCTACATGGTCCCACTGGTCTCAAAATGAACTAATTAACCTTTTGTTTGTTTGTTTGTTTTACAGAACTTAGGTTTTGGTCTTAAATAATAAATAATTATTAAGTAAACTCTGAACTGAACCTGAGACCTTGGAGCAGCACTGCCGTCTGACAGGACTCAGACTGACCCCCTTCTACATGTACAGGTTGCATTTCATACGTATCTGATTTGTAAATCTATGGAATGTCCTGAGGGGTCATGTGAAGCCTCTCAGTGACTCTTTTCATACATTCAAGGACCCTGGAATCTGTTCAAGGACCCTGGAATTTGGTGTCAGAGCTTAACTCACCATGAGCTGGATGAGCTTCAGTGATTCCTTCCTCAGGTTGTGGTGTGTGAGCCAATCGCAGCAGAGGACAGAGGTCAGGACGCTGCAGAGGACGACGAGCCGGCAGAGCATGATGAAGATGATGAAGATGATGAAGATGATGGTGAAGGTGTTGAAGGTGTTGTCGATGAAGATGCTGCTGTGCTTCCAACATGCTGCTGGTCGGATTCAGACTTTTAACAGAGCAGAGTGAAAGAGTGAAATTCCCTCAGTGTTTCTGTTCTCCCTTTCCTTTTAGCAGGTAGAGTTAAGCCCTGGTGGACGCCCAGAGGGGAAATTCACCAGCTGAACAGTACAGACATGAAGACACCCAGATAAATACAATAAAAACACAAGGCACAGTACTGCAGCTATTATACCACAGTACTGCAGAGTCACTAAAGCAGATCTGAACAAATCTGATAAAGTTCCTCCAGAACCTCCTCAGAACCTCCCGGTCCTTCATCCCTGATCAGGTCTACCTTCAGACTATGAATGTCTCCCTGAGGTCCATAGAGGGGGGTCCACATGGATCCCTTCTTTTTTAAAATGTGTTTTTGGGAAGTTCTTCATTTTTAATGATGGGGGAGAGGAGAGAGAGACATGCAGCAGAGGGTCGTGAGCCGGACTCGAACTCACGACCGCTGCTGGTGACCTGTGCAAACATGGCAACGCTCTAACTCAGTCAGCTATCCTGGTGGTCCACACTGATCCTTTAATGAGCCTCAGAACCTCATCAGTCCAGCAGACAGACACAGGACATGTAGGAGGAACAACACACTGGAGTTCTGCTAGAACCTGGACCCAGATCAGTTTACATCCATCCAGGAGTCTCAGTCTGAACACTACACCTGGTCTCTGATCATTTTCTCTAGAACCAACTGTGAGCATCAGTATTATGGGATGTCTCATTGTGTGAACAGTAAACCTGCAGCAGTTTCATTTTCCACACAGCACAAAAAGTGAAAGCTGAGCTTCAAAATAAAGCTTCTTCTTCTGTTTTGTGCTCACCAGACAGTGTTTGTGTGTGAAAATGGTTGTGTATTGTGTGCCATGATTGTTGTGTTTGTATTAATAAGGTTTTGTCAGAATAAATCAACACTTGCGCACAGTTAGTATAAGATTCCGCCTCATGCTACAAATGACATGCTTTTATTTTGAAGGCCGTATGTGTGGCGCATGGCTGACAGTGACGTCAGCCTCATTTTCACTTTCTGGTCGTCGAGGAAACTCTCAGCAATGATGTAACCGACGGAATTACTGATCCAAAATCAAACACAAGTATACAGGTGATCAATGTTTCATTCAGTTCATAGAGATGAAGTTTAATTAATGTCATCTAATGTAGACACACTTCTGAAACATACGTGTTGGACTTGGTATGTGTTATGAATGTTGGCAGAATTCATTTCCTCCTGAATTTAATTTGTATTATTTCTGTATATTGTGCCTGACTTCTTTTATTGCCTCTGAGCTGCTGCAATGTGATAATTATATCATTTATAATAATAATAATAACCAGATCCCACAGAATAAAGGCTTTTATTAGAGAGGAAGAGACTGTTGCTGCTTATAACAACAACAACAACAACAACAACAATACTACTACTACTACTACGACTAATAATAATAATAATAATGATAATAATAAGGTTCTCACTGTCTCCTCCCAGCTAGGAGGTCCTGGTTAGAACCTGGTCCTGGTCGTTCTGTGTGGGGTTCTCATGGGAGGCGGAGTCTATCCCAGTTCACTAAGGGTGAAGGTTCACCTGGACAGGTAGCAGTCCATCAACCAGTCACACTCTCATTCACACCTACAGACAGTTTAGAATGACCAATAACCTCAGCATGTCTTTGGACGGAGGGAGGAAGCTGGAGAACCTGGAGAGAACCCAGCAGGGAGAAGAAGAGGATTAAGAGGTGTAGAGATGACATATGGGGAAATATCTAATAATAATTTTAATAGTAGTGATGAGAACTGTTGTGATTCTCCATTTTATTTGAATAATTTGTAAATGATTCATTGAATGCAGAATAATCTGTAATCGTTGTTTGATCATTATATGTATATATATATATGTATATATATATATATGTGTGTGTGTGTGTGTGTGTGTGTGTGTGATTTATAATTATAAATCAGTAAAAATCAATCCTACAAAATGAATGTGTATCCGAGTGGACGCGCTGATTGGTGCATTGGAGGTGTCGTCACTCCTGTTCTCACTGGCTGAAGCGTGCTTGATTCGGATTCTGATTGGGTGAAGTGACGGACCCCGCCCCTTAGCGGAAGCGCGGCAGATCTCGTTTGTTTGGTGAGTGAAGTTGAATTTAGCGGCTTTACCGGACAGATGAAGCGATAAACCGGCGGAGAGGCAGGTTTAGTTTCCGTTAAAGTTCCAGTGAAGGCTCAGCTTTGAGCAGAGAGACTCTCCGGTCAGAACTCCGGTAAAAAGCGTCGCTGTGGTTCGGTGTGTAGCCGAACGGCAGCAGCTGAAGTCTCCGTCAGGAAGACGGCCGGGCTTCTCCTTCCTCTCAGCGGCGGGGTTCAGCTCCGGTCGCCGTAAATCACCTCCAGTCTGAAGGGAGTTCGTGTTGCTGGTCGCTGGTGAAGCCGAAGTGTTCCGTGGTTCTTCGGTTCGGTTCTGTTCGGACTGAGTCTCAGCTGGCACCGGAACAAAGCAGGAGGCTCGTCTGACTCCTGCTGCTCTGATCAGGAGCGATGGAGGTTCTGGAGTTCAGGGTTCCAGTGGAGAACAACAAGACCCTGTTTGTGTGGAACATCGAACCGAGCCTCACCGAGGCCCAGATCCACGTGAGTCTGTGTGTGTTTGTCCGCAGGGCTGCAGCTCATGGTTACTGCTGGATGAAGCGATCAGCTGTTTGTCTCTGACGGGTCAGAAAACAGTGACATGGATCAGAGAGGTTCAGGTTCACAGAGGAGGACAGAACCAGGAGCCCGAACCCACAGAGCTCTGTTAGATATGAACCAGACCGAAGGATCAGCTGTTAGAGTAGCTGGAGATCAGTCTGACAGCTGACCTCTGCAGCTGTTGTTGTTGTTGATGTTTACAAGTTGTTGTTGATGTTTACAGAGTCCTGCAGCAGTGCTTTCATTATTTACAGAAATCTATTCTTGCATTTTTGCAGATCATCAAACTGATCTTTATATTTATTGATCGTCAGACGGAGGAGACTCACAGGACACTGAATGCAGTTTTAAATGATGGTTTATTGAAGGTTCATTGAAAACTTCTATCAGCCCTGTGATGAAGTAACAGCCCCCTGACCCGAACACCTGGTTGGTCCCCCCTGACCCTGACACCTGGTTGGTCCCCCCTGACCCGAACACCTGGTTGGTCCCCCCTGACCCGAACACCTGGTTGGCCCCCCCTGACCCTAACACCTGGTTGGTCCCCCCTGACCCTAACACCTGGTTGGTACTCCTGACCCTGACACCTGGTTGGTCCCCCCCGACCCGTACACCTGGTTGGTCCCCCCGACCCTAACACCTGGTTGGTCCCCCCTGACCCTAACACCTGGTTGGTCCCCCCTGACCCTGACACCTGGTTGGTCTTCCTGACCCTGACACCTGGTTGGTCCCCCCTGACCCTGACACCTGGTTGGTCCCCCCTGACCCTGACACCTGGTTGGTCCCCCCTGACCCTAACACCTGGTTGGTCCCCCCTGACCCTAACACCTGGTTGGTCCCCCCTGACCTTCACACCTGGTTGGTCCCACCTGACCCTAACACCTGGTTGGTCCCCCCTGACCCTAACACCTGGTTGGTCCCCCCTGACCCTAACACCTGGTTGGCCCCCCTGACCCGAACACCTGGTTGGCCCCCCTGACCCTGACACCTGGTTGGTCCCCCCTGAC